>VZRX01007035.1:74315-105764 GCA_013398075.1 Notiomystis cincta
TGGCGCTTCCCGCCTTCCCGCCCGCCGAGTGCGCGGCGCGGCCGCTGCGGGCGGGGGGCTGATCCCGGTGCCCGAGGGATCGATGGGGGGGAGGTCCCGGTGTCTGAGTGCAGCAGGGAAGGATGGGGGGCCGGGGGTCACGTTGCTTGAGGGGAGTAGGGAGGGATGGATGGAGGGGTCCCGCTGCCTTGATGGGAGCGGGGAGGGATGGAGGAGCGAAGGGGAGAGGTCCCGGTGCGCGACGGGCCGCGCGGTGCGGCCGTTGCGGGGTCCCGGTGCCTGAGGGGAGCGGGGAGGGATGGAGCGGGGTCCCGGTGCCTGAGGGGAGCGGGAGCGATGGACGGACGGGGGTGGTCCCGGTGCCTGAGGGCACCCGCGCGGCGCGGCCCTTGCGGGGTCCCGGTGCCGGACGGGCGGACGGAGCGAGGTCCGGCCGCTCCCGGGCAGCGAGGTCGCGGCGGCGCTGGGGAAGAAACTTCGCGCGGGGCCGGGGGATGCGGGGTTATGGACAAAACCCCCCCGCTCCCCGCTGCGGGCCCGTCCCTCCGGCGGTGCTGCCGTCCCTCGGCCGCTGGCTCCGGGAGACGGCGTCCTCCTTGCAGATGGCAGGGAGATGACTTTGGAATGAGGAGCGGGAGGGGGAGCGGGGAGGAGGGCGAAGCACTTATATCCAGATTCGTCGTGGAAATGTTTATTTTCTCGGCTTGATATGGATCTTAAAGTAATCCGCTTGGCATTACGCTGTTGCCCTGCTGTTGAAGCTCGCAGGCGCTCTGCTGAGCGCCGCGGAAGCCGATGAGGGAGAAGCGTCTAAGCCGTGCTTGCTGAGAGCCCTCGCGAACCTTAGAAGAGATGCTTCATTTTGGTAGTTTAATTCGTGGGAACGTATGGTTAATGGAGTAATTTTTTAGTCCTAAACGCAACAGAAAGGTTTCGAGCCAGCCGCGAAGCAGAACAGTCACAGCCTCGCTGCGTTACTCAGCCTCCCCCAGAATCTGGTACATATTTGCTGCAAGGTCGTAGAAAAACCCTGTTCTGGTTTCTTAGGGATCTTTGTTTTGTTTCCTTTCCTAAAGAGCCGTGTTCACCTTTCAGAATAACTCTTAGAAAAAGAGCAGTCCAGGCTTGGGCACTTGTTTCCAGTAGTGCACCTTTTTTCCTTAAGGGATGCTAAATGTTTCCTATCACGAGACTGGGTCAAGATGCAGTTACCGTGGAATAAAACACAGCTGCTGCCACGAACGTGGCGTAGCTGGTGCTTGAAATCCTGGAATTTAAGTCCCTCGATTCGTGAGAAATACCCATATCACACTAAATTTAATAAAGAAACGTTCTTACTGTTTCAGTTGTGGAAATGGAGGGTGAGCTCAGCTGTGCAACACTGTCTCTGACAATAAAGTCATAGTATAATGCAGAATCTTTAATTAAATTAGAGTGCATAAATTGATGTTGTGCTGCCGAGGCTCTTTGTGCACAGCTGGAAGCGTTTTCCTTTCTGTTGCTTTACTATTTTTAGCAGCAGTTGAAAGTACAGAAGTATGAAATGTTTTGGCTCTGATCTTAACCTGGCAAAGTCTGGTGTGCTTTGCCTTTAATATGGGGACGCATTGATCTCGGCTTATCGGTTCTGCTGGGCTCTTGATCTTCACCGTGTGTGTTGAAACATGCCAATAAAATCTGAATAAAATGTATACGGCTGAATTTCGGTCCCGTTTGAGTTTCAGCTGCTCTCTGAAGCTACTGAGGTTGCATCCTGTAGGCGTGAGACGTCCTGAAAACGCAAACAGATCGCGTTGTCCTTGCGCTGCAGCCAGGAACGAGAAGTGTGTGCACAGGAGCTGGGTCTCTGTGGTCACGGTGTCTCTGTGGCTGCGCTGGAACAATGGGCATCGGCTGTCACTGCTCACACAATGTGCCTGGCAGCGTGGGGTAGGGGTAGGTAGACGTGGTGGAAGCAGTCCAGGGAATCTCATGACTTCAGTAACTGCATTTTTAATTTTTAGACCGAAGATTGGTGTTTTAAGCTCCATTTGTCACTTCAGGAGTTGATTACCGCGTGCCCTATCAGAGATGTCTTAAATGTTGTCTGTAGTGCCATAAATAATGCAAACATCTCTCTCCTTTTTGGTGACTCAACATTTGTGACTAGGAACTCTTGGAACAGCTTAAGCTGTTCAGTGTGCTAAAAAAACCTCTTAATATCTGTTTTGTATTGAAAACTTGTAATCTGGAGTTTCATTTACATAAGGCAATGTAAATCTGCTCTCTTCCCTGTACTGAAACTCAGACCTGGGAACCAGCAGGAGCGTAGTGTTGCAGCTCCTGTTACAACTGCCTGATTAAAATTGATAGCACAGCCTCGCAGCTAGATTAAAAAAAAAAAAAAAAAGAAAAAGCTGTTTTGAGACACTGTGTGGGTTGTTTTTTTTTAAAAAAAAAAAAGCCTTGATTGTGATGTTGATGAATAACTTGTGTCTTGAACTGTGAGACTTTTAAATTAGGTGGTGAAAAGGATGATGAACAAAGGAATTGGCATACCTGGCAAACTGCTGAGCTCCTGTTTTTAAGATGACAAAACTTTCCCTTTATCTTTTGCTCTCACTTTGCCTTACCAGAATTGAAGTGGGGTTGCTGTACCTTGACCTTTAAATCGAGGGCAAGGCGTTTTTTTGGCAGGAGGTGTCTCTCCCAGCAGGGCACGTCCCTTATTGTCTCGCAGTAGTTGTGATTGCTCAGTCTGCGCCTTGATGCGAGCCCCAGTAAAGCCCCAGGCGTTTCGTGTCGGTCGGTGCAGCAAACACATTTCTAATAACCTTCTCCCAGCTCTGTGCTACGTCTGTGCTGTCAGTGATGTGGCAGCGTATGTTTGGCTAAGATTTTGTCGAGGTTTACATAATCAATGTTGTAGTGAATAGAAACAGTTTATGTAAATCGAGCCAGACAGGTCAAGATGGCTGGTAAAGAAGAGATCATCTGCTTGATTGTGAATCTGCTTGTGTACATCTGCTCGTAGCATCATCTGTTCACAAAAGGCTCTGGATTTCTTGGTGAAGCAGAAACATTCATATTCTAATTCTTTTTGAAGAAAAAAAGAAAGCAGCTTTGTTTGAAGTCCTGTCAAAGTAATGGCTCATTATATATTTCTTGGAACATGGGGCTGGAGGGAGTTAAGGAGATGCTGAATGCAGTACCGAGTACCTGAATAGTGTCAGGCTGTTTGTTACTGCATTTTCAGTAGCTTTTGTTTGACTTCTCTGGTGTCTTGTTAATGTTTTGAGGTTCACGTCCTGGCTCCTTCCTCCCTGCTCCCCTTTGTCCCCTAACTTTGAAGTGTGCTCTGAAGACTTTATTCCAGCAGTGTCATTCCAGCCTGCATGGCTCTGCTTAATGTGTGCAGGAGCTGTTCCCTGTCACTGAAGGCAGGTGTCACTGGCCTGGTGCCCTTAAATCTCTCCTCCTCTGGGACTGCATGGTGGGGATGGGCAGCTGTGACCTCTCAGGAAAGTAACTTGATTAAAATGATGTAAATTGAAGGAGGAACAGCAAAGAGACTGAGTTCAGTAGTGGTGAAAGATTTGTACCTGACATTGAGTGCTTTGTTGTATGGCAGTTTTGGATGGGGTTTCTGGCAGCTGTGTGCATGTAAATGGAATATTTCATACCAACTGAAGCCTTCTTTGGTGTTTGCTATTCCTTAGCAAGGAGGTGCAGCCTGGTGCATCCTCAGCTGAGCAAGACTTTGTCTTACAGACTTAATGGGTTTTGCAATATCTAATGCATTTTTTAAATTTAACCAGGCAAAACTCATAAGTGCTATCCCTCAGTGTTGTTACAGTAGTCACTTTGAAATTGCTGTCCAGATTTTATGTGTACATTTTCCATTGTCTACCATTAAAATAAATGAGTTGGTTAATTTGGTGGCTTTGGTGCTGAAAGAAGCCATTGTGAGTTATGTGAGCATTGTTCAATGTGGACTGTTGGACATCCTTGAATAAACAGACTGTAGTTCTGCTTAAATTTAACCTTTTGAGAAAGCTGAATCAAAGGATAGGTCCTGGAGCAACCTGGTCTCGTGGCAGATGTCTCTGCCTGTAGCAGGGGGTTGGAACTGGATTGTCTTTAAGGTCTCTTCCAACCCAAACCATTCTGGGACTCTACAGGAATTCTCACCTGTGTTTACAGTGGTACATTTTGTTGTAACTTTTGGGAAGCTCTTTTCATTGATGGACCACTTTATACTTGAAGTAACTTTAGATTTGAAACAGTCTTTTTTTGTTAATCTGAAAGGACATGCATTTTAAAATTCCTGGTTTTCATACTGGCTTTTTCTGATTGATCAAAGTTCCCACTACGTCCTTGCAGGGTAAATAAAGTTTCTGAAGTGTCTTCTGCCTGTAAACACATTTCCATTTTTTTTAACTTAACCTGTCTGGCTTTTCACATAACTCTTGTTCATGCCTTGCTGTGCAGTTCAGGAGGAAGCTGGTGCAGGTTTCCAGTGGTGTTGACAAATGCAGATGCAGTGTGGCATCTCTGCCTGTCCTTGACTGCTGTTCCCTTCTGAGTGTGGACTGAAGGAGGAGGGAGAGTCATCCTGACTGAGGAATCGAACGGGCTTCGGAGTTTGCACAGAGATGGATTTGCTGTCTGATACCAGACTGAGGCTTTGCTTAATGACTCGGTGATTTTCTGCACTAACTGGTGTAGATATATTGGTGAAACTGCTTAGGTGACTTGAGTTCTGCTTTTAAGCCTTGTTTAAAAAATGTACTTTAGGTTTCGTTTAAAGGAGTGGCTGTAGCACATAATGAGAGTCACCAGTTAAATATGTTCAAGGTCATGAATCTCTGAGAATCATTGGCTCAGTCATAGCTGGAAGGCTGCTGTTCTGGAGAAACCAATTTATTTTTTTTTTCTTCTTTGATATTGACAGTGGCTTCTTGGAGACCTTTGTCTTGTGCTGGGTTTAGGGTGGATCTTATTTGTGCATATTGCAAATGTGTGATCGAGGTCAGTTCAGAACTTGCAAGGAGATTAATCAAACACCAGAAGAATTGTGTCTGAATAGAACATTAACTGCAGTGTAGGAAAACAGTAGAAAGGGTTATATCTGAGGAAAGGTCTGTGGATTTTTTTTGAAAGCTTGTGTATGGCTGGATAGAGCAAACGTTTTGCTTCATTTAAGCTAAGAAAGGAAACGTACTTGAGTTGGTTTTCTGCAGCTCTCCTATTCCTTGGAGTACTTTTGACTTTATCAGAGTGCAGATTTGTACCCAGCTGTAGGCTTTATTCACAACATCTCTGTACCCATGTAAAATCAGAGAGCAGAAACGTCAGGCTCTAAAATCTATGTTTATTGAAGCAAATCACAGCATCAAACGTCTGCATGTTTAATGTTTGTTATAAAAAGGAAACTGAGTGCATTCTGGAAGTTAAACTAATCCCCTCGGTGTGTACAGGCAGGAGGTCACACATGTGGAAGTGGAAGACTCAGGGTTTTTTACTTAAAATATGGAAAACAGTTTACTCTGAGTAAACAAGTCTGGGAAATGGAAGACTGCCTTTGATGCACTTGTGCAGAACCGAGTAGCTGTTCCTCTTTGGTCCTGGCAGAATGAATAGTTTTCCTTTTTCAGCTGAAATCTGTAAATGGGTAAATACTGTAACAGTCCACTTGGTTCTACTTTAAAACATGCATGTGAACCAAGAAATTATTTTCTAGGCTGTTAAGGTTTGTTTTTTGTTGCTGAAAGCAGTATCTTTCTTGAGCTATTTCATGTTCCTTCTGAACAGCAGGCTGTTCTTCAGCTGTGATTCCAAGGTTGCTTGAGAACAGATTTTTCCTAAGAAGTCAGGAACTTTTTATTATCCAGTTCAAACTGAAATTACGGCTGGTTTATGCTTACAGAACTAATGCTGCTCTCGAACTTGCTCAGTAGTGATAGAAAGTATAAACTTGATACTTTAAAATAACATCTTCTTCTGTGCCCTAATGAGAAGGTGTCTGAGTGTGGTAGAGCACCGAGCCTGTGCCTTGCTCTGGGTGGGGTTTGTTAGTTCAGAGTGCCAGCAGAGAAGTTAAACAAGAGTTTGCAAAGTCCTGCAGCGGTGTCGTGTTTCCTGTTGGTATTGTCTGCACAACCTTTGGTTCTCAGTTTGTCCTGAGCACTCGTGGCTGGTGTGGCTACGAAACCTTCCAAAGATGATTCCTCTGGTGTGTTAGTTGCAGTCTTACTTTGTTTACCGTTTCTTGAGGTGTCATCTCAGTTGTGTGTGGTTATTCTGTACTGTCCTATGTGTGGCTTATTTGTCCTGTGGTCAGTAAGGCAAGTGAAGTAGGGGAGGATTTGGTCTAAGCTCCCAGCTGGAAGCAGGATCTCGAGCTGGTTTCCAGTGTATTTTGTGCTGTCAAATCCTTTTTTGCCTCTACTGTTTGATACCCTAAATCTCATTTGTGTCCAGGATGCTTTTTCTTTTATCAGCAGAAATCCCTATGTTTATTCTTGCTCTGTCCCAAGGTCACTGCTGAAAGCTTGCATGTGACTTGTCACGAGTGTAAACCTTGAGGGACAGGAATGAGGATGCAGGCATAGGGAGTGTGCCTGCCTCCAGAGACTTCTGAGGCAAAGCTGCTCATTTTGTTTGTTTTATAAAGACATCACTAAATGGTGCCCTTACATTTTTCACTTCATAGACTAATATGTTGAAGGGCTCCTGCTTTTCCTTTAGAGGGCTTGTTTCCCTCTTGACAGTGCAGTTCAGAATTTTATGCCTCCCTTATCTTTGGATCATATTTGGTTTTAGGCATTTCCTGGTGTAGCTTTATGCAGGTTAGTCCTGGGTCTTGGGTTCATAATGACATTCCTGTACTTTGGGGGACCAATTCGTGACTTGTCTGACAAACTGTAAGTAACATCTGGGATTAGACTGCTTTAATCCTATTACTCGCTAGCCTGGAATAGTCTTGGTGCTCCTGTTAAGCAGAGAGTACAGTCAGGAGCAGTGGGGGTTCCAAAGCAGAGATTAGTGAGCTCTGAGGGCAGGGCAGGAGAGTGCTGTCCCAGCTCCTCGGCTGTGCTGCAGCATCGAGCCCCCTCTGCACCTCCAGCTGTGCCCCTTCTGTGCTGACTCCTCTGTCTGAGCTTGTAACGTGACCTTCTGTGCAAATACTCTCGCTGGGTCTCTGCAGTGTTGATGACTGGATAATGGTTTAAAATCAAGCAAAGACCGGGGAAGGACGGTGGGCAGCAAACTGTAGGGTTTTCCTGAAGTCTGAGTGGGCACTGTGGTGCTGGAAATTCAGCACTAAGAGTAACCTGTCTTTGGATTTGCTTAGGAATAAACATCTGTCCTGCCCTTCCCACGAACAGCACTTGTTGGCTCGAGCTAAAAGATCTTAGAATCCAGGAAGACAGTCCTTGTAGGAAATCCCTGTACAGTGAACCTTCAACAGTTTCAAGAATTTGATCTTGGAAGATTTGTCCCTGAGGGGCTGTGTGGCAGGAGGACACAGCATTTTAGTGTGATGGAGTTAAGAGTGATGTGTGAACAAGGTGATGCTGGACTTGCATTGTCTTCATCTAGACAATGCTTCTGCAATTACTTGCTCTGATTAATACAACCTCTGTTCCTAAAAATAGCAAGTATCAGCTGTTTTGCAATGAAGTTTCGCTCAGTTCTCCATATTCCAGCCTTGGAAGTCCTCATGTGAGGTCACTGGGAAGCACACACAGCTGGGTAGTACAGCAGTTATTGGCTCACGGAGAAGAGAGAGTAATTCAGCTAAAAGCTTTCCTCTGTTTCACAACAGAAATGTCATCTGGAGGGAACACATTATAAACAGCAGTTGTGCAAATGGATACAGACAGCATCTACAAAGCTGAAGGGTTTGTCATATTAAAAGCAAATAATTGGAGATTTGGAGATTTGGAGATGAGCTCCATTTGATGAGGAATGGTATGAAGGTGCTGATAGCTGAAGGACCTATTAGGCATCCTGCTTTCAATAGCAGTTTGTTACTCCTGGAGGGAGGGAAAGCAAGCACGCTCTCTTTTGTGCTTCTGGAAGTGATTTATTTCAGGTCATTTAGCAGTATAATTTTTAATATTGTAGACTGACCTCACTGTAGATAAAACTCACGTGTTTCAAGGAGGATGGAGTAGATATGGCTGCACCTAATCTGGGTGTACAACAATTCCTGTTGTAGGGAATTGGTACAAAGGCCACATGTGCCCTCATTGACTGTTTATCAATAAAAACCTAATCTTCTTCTGCCTTATTTATTGCTTATATGAACTATGATATAGCTACGCTGCTGTGTAGCAACTAATTGTATTTACTAGAGGTGCATGCAGGCAGCTGCGCAGTCAGACAGATACTGTGTAAAATGTTTGCTGTGCTGCCTCCCCAAAGGAGTGGGGGCAGGCAAGAAAAGTTATGAGGCAGCTGGCACATATTAGATTAAAAGGAGAAGGCCAAGAAGCACTGTGGTCATCTCCTCGAGTACTGTAATATTAGCTGACCCCTATTGTTGCAAAATTGCTTTTTTTTCTCTTTGAAATTCAAGGACTTGAGGACAAAAAGTTGTTGTCAGTCTTCTCTCTGAGGAATATTTTTTTTAAACTTTTGGAAACATTTATTGAACTGTAATGATGTGTTTAGTGGGCTTTCAAATTCCTCTTCATCCAAAAATATGTGTTCTGTCTTTAATTTAGAATCCAGTTCATAAGCTGCCATGAAACAATTTTATTCTTCAAACTGGCTGATTTTAGTAATGCCTCAACAAACAGGTAGGCTTCAAACTTCTGAGGTGTGTCCTCTTAATGCATGGAAATGTCACAGCTGAGGGTGGACTGTGAAGACAATTAGTCACTGTATGAAAGTAAACAAACTGAAGTGAATAAAAGCTTAAATCTCTGCTTGCCTATTACAAATAAACTGGAGCCCAAATGTGCAAACCCTCGAGCACGTGCCCTTAGGAGAAGTGAAAGAACTGTTTAGTCTGGACACAGAAGTTAATGGGCTGAAACTTTGATATAAGCACAGCTGTATTTCTTCATGTGCAACAGCATGAATTCAGTTTGATTGTCGGTGTCTGATTTAGTGCTGGTGGAGCCACAGCCTTTGAAACAGGAGCAGTGTGTGTGTCCTTTCACAGGAGACACTGAGCTGGTGAAAGATAGCGAGGGCTGCGTGGTTCCTGCTCCCAGCACATCCTGTGGCAGGGTTCAGCACCTCACAGATTGACTGTGTTCTTTATGGAACATTGACTGATATACCAGAATGTTGCTGTACTTTCAACTTGCTTTCCTCCTAGTGCATGTTTGACCTCTGAGAGCAAATAGCTGTGCAGCTCAATACTTGGATTCAAAATCATTTTGGTGTTGAAGAAGAATCTTTCAGATGTGATAGAATTCATTAACTTGTGCTTGCCCTAACCTTTCTGCTAACGTATATGCAATACTGACTTTGAATTGCATTCTGAATCTTAAAATTTGCTGAAGTAGTTTCTCAGTGCATCAGGGAGTGAGTTTTGATTCATGAATTTGGTGTGTGGCCTTCTGTGCTGGGCTGTGGGCAGAAGTCCCATTCCAGAGCCATGTGTGTGACAGCAGAGGTGGCAGTGCCCTGCTGCAGGACTGCAGTGCAGACAGAAGAATTGTTCAAAAGTGTTCCCTTATCTAACTCTGCCAGAAGATCTAATTAAATGGGATGTCAGTACCTTGGTGGCTTTTGCCAAGAAACTACTGGCAAATTAAGCAAATGGAATGATTTGGTGTTGGGGCAGATCTGTGGGGAGGCAGGTGTTGGTTCATATGAGCAGCTGAATAACTTCTTCCATCAGAGTAAAAACTGGAGGAGGAAGTTTGGCAGCAGCCAAATGGACGAGCCTTGCATGGTTTTTTACTCCACTTTTGTTTTTAGCTGGGCTTCACTGGAAGAATGAAAAGTCTGAAGGATGAGAGATGCCTCAAAACACCACTGTTGATGCAACTGCCCTTGGGATGGTGCTGGCATTCTGGGAGGTTGCAGGATCTGGCTCTGTGGGCAGTGTCCATGGAAGCTGTGGTGCTTTGGTCTTCCTGACCGTGCTGAGATTTATTCCCTATGTAAGATTCCTTGCTGAAGGTGCCAGGGTAGAGACTGCAAGCTGCTTGTTTGGTTTAGGAATGTGCACTGTAATTTTTTTCCCATAATTTTCACAGATATTTTCTTAATACCCAAATGTTCTTTCCTACCATTTTTGGTAATGAGTCCCTGCACCCATTTAAAGATTTTGATAGAGGTTTCCCCAGAGTTCTAGATATGTCCCTTCTTTTGCCCATGAAAGATAAATAAGCTGGTTTTTTTCCAGTATTTTCAGTCTGCTTGCTGTCAGAGCAAAAGAGCTTTAACTTTTGACTTGGTTTGGTGCCTTACTTTCCATGTTTGAGCACAAAATGCTGCAATTCCATGGCTTGCTCAGCCGTGCCTTATCTCTGGTTGTGCAATCCCACTTCCAGCTGCAAAACTGGAGTGCCATATATCCAGTTTCATTGCAAGTTTGGAGTTTGCAGCATGCAGGGACTGGTGTAATCCAGCAAATAGCTTTCCATGTAAGGATGCAGAAAGACTACAGAAAGTACAGTTCCCTCTGTAAGCAAAGCCAGGATTTAAGTGATTAGCAGGGTCTAAGTCAAGCTCAGTGTACACTCCTAGTTTATTATGTGCAATGTGACTTTGAATTCAGCTCAGGAACTGGCCTCTGATCATATATTGTTGCTGGTTTGCACCTTCAGCTCTTCGGGGGAGACTCTTTGGTTTATGTTACGGCTTTACCTGCTGGAAATCTCTTGGTCTGGAGAGAACAATGGTAAAATGATACTTTGTTAAAGGGTAAACAAGTTCTTGAGGTGAAAGTGATTTGCTCTTTCACCTCTGGGCATTCTGTAGCCAGTGCAGGCGGGAAGGAAGGAACTGGATTTGGGGTTGGCTGGGGTCCAGTTGCAGACTCTATGCAAACCCAAGCCAGAAGGAGGATGGGCTGATCTGTAAGTTTTGGGCAGAGATGACAGTTGAGAAAAACCAGCTGTCTCACTTCTGTGAACTGATGAAATTAGTTATGAATATGTCAGGTGGTAGAAGTGGGATGCTTTGTGCTGTGCAGAGATTGAGAAATGCATTAAAGATCAGTTTGTCATGCCTAAGTCAAGAGACCAAAACACTTAGCTGAGTTAAACTATAAGAGATAGGAATGTATGATGCTCTTTAATATCCAGAAAATAAGTGTATTCATTTGTAAAAACAACTCATTCATTGTAACCATGAGTACAAAGGGATGTTCTCCCACCTCCTGCACCATTCTTACTTGTGCATGAACTAAATGGAACTTGTGTAAGTGATTGTGAGCAGTCTTTGGTTTACTTAGTCATTATTAAATCTAAAGGCTGGTCTGGTTAGGGATAACATACATTTCATTTTTTTCCTCCTTTTGTTCTTAGACTTTACTCTGTATTTGGAGAAGGATGGAGTTTATTTGATGTACAGACCTATGCAGTGTGACAGCTATTGTCAAAATTTAGAAAATGTGGTATAGCAAGCAGAATTTGACAGGACCTTTTAGTTTCCTGTTATTTGTTGTTTGTTTTGGAAGAACAAAAGCCCAGATAGCGACTGTTCAGATGGGCAGTTTGTCTTGGCATAATTGAATCCTGGTTGAAATCTGGAGAAGTTCTGCCCAGGTACCTGGTTCATACTGATGATCATAACTGCCTGTAGCCACTAGAACCGCTGGTGTTTATGGTGTGGGATAAACTGTTTAAGGAGCTGATGTTGGGATGGTGATGGCACAGCTGGAGTGAAGCAGTCACTGTCCTGCTGTCCAGGCAGTTGTCTTGCAGGAGGACACTGAATCCTCAGCTCTGCAGGCACTGCTGGCTCTCTGTCCCAGTCATTCTCCATCTGCCTGTGGTGAATACGCCGTGATTTACTGAGAGATGTGGTGACAGGTGAGGTTGTAGTCTGTAACTGGAAATGAAGGATGTCACTGAACTGATTTTATTCCACAGCCTCCCGATGCTGTTTGAGCTCTGGTGAGGAGAGGCTGTGAGATGAATGAGATTCCCACCCCCCTCCTTGTTAGACATCAGGGAATCCATGTGACTGATTCTCACCTCTGAGAAAAAGCTTCAATTGGAGCTGTCACCTCAGTAGACAAAGAAGGAATCCAACTGCAAGACATGTACCCAGAGGAAATCATGCTTTGCTGGTTCCCTGGCTTATGAAACTCCTTGTTTTTTCATTGTTCTCCTTGCCACTACTATTGCTTCACCTCTGCTGCCTGCAGTAGTAATAACAGTGTTGGGATGTCAACTTTTGAGTGAGTGGGAATGGACACAAATGTTCTGCTACCCCAAGTAACTGAGGAGTGGATGTAGAAGAGGTTTGGACGTAGAGAAGAATAGTTCTAAACATCATCTTTTCTTGGAAAACCAGCTTTTTGGAGTAATTTTGAACACAACCTGAAACTGCTTTGAGAATTGTCAACAATGTCCCATGTAGTTTAGCAGCCTCATATTTTGCCTGGTGTATGAGGTCAGTTTAGAGCTAAGAATAGTATTCTGTGTTACTCAAGCATTTAAATTTTCTGGATGTGGAAAGTCTCCTTTTCCTAGTGGCTGTAAAAGAGCCTGGTGGAGGATTTTTGTCCTTGGCCAAAACTGAAAGGAAATATTTGGGATTTGTCCAGACAAGAATGCCTCTCCAGTAGATTTCAGGCTTGTTCCTTTGTAATGGGCAGTTCCAGGTGATTGACTTCTGAGTTTTACTGGTACTGAAACAAACTGATGGGATGTGAGTATTTCTGGATGTCATTCTTATCTTCTGCTCCCCTCAAGGTGTTATAGCCTGAGAGAGTTCTACAAATGCTCTTTCCTCTGCTTTTGATAGGGCTGTAGGAAGAAAGCAGAACAGTTGTGAGGAGACCCTTAGAGATATCCCTATAGGAATAATGCCAAAGTATTGAGAGAGTAGCAAGGGAATGTGTGTTTATATTCTGAAATGCATATGCAGCACCTTTAGCTGGGCAAGGGAGGACAGGAAAGAATTTGAGTATCTGCAAAACCCACGTAAAAATGAGATAGCACCAACATAATGTGAGTCTTACACATCCTCATGCACTGCAGTGGATGCAAAGCTCTTTAGCATTGTACCACTCCCCTCTTCAGCTGCAAACAGTGCAGCATGGCCAAGGTGCCCTTATGGAGAGTGATGTCAGGTATAAAAACTTGGGGGCAACAGGGAATCTCTCGAGCCAGGCAACTGTAATCAATTACTTGATTTCTGTGTCTCTGAACTCGCTCCTGCAGTCATGCTTTGCTGGGCAGTGCACTTCCAATTTCAGTCTTGGGCTCACGAGCTTTATTTCCACAGCTGAATTTCCATGTGGCTTGCAAAAGCTACTTCTCAGTCCTGTAATGCTGTTTGATATTATGGTCTGTACTGGGGGAAACATTGCTTTAAACAGATACTCTTTTTTCTTGGTCTGGTTTGCCCCATAGGGCATTCTTGCCTTTAAAATCAAAGGAATCTTGAGAAATACAAGGAAACATACGGGGTGGCTTGTTTTCTTGAAAGTTGGTGAACAAAAATAGTAATAGTATGCTGTCTGTCTTTGTGGGTGTTGGCAGAGAAAAAGAGCTGGATTTCCAAAGGAAAAAATTTGAGAGAGAACTCTCCGTGGTTTTAAACTTGTTTTCTGTTCTACAAACCATTGTGCCACTTGTGCACATTACTTAATATCTGTTGGAATGAAACTTCAATTTGCAAAGTGTAACCAGAAGTAGGCGGGCTGGAATCGCCCTGCAAATGAGCTAAGTGAAAATTTTGCTCTAGGAAACTTTGCTGCTGTAGAGCCTTCAGTGTGGCTTCAGAGTTTCAGAGCTTTCATCTGTGTATAAACAGAGTCTTGTGTGCTTGTCTTGCATAAAACTCTTGCTGCTTCAGTGAGGAGGAGATGCTTTCCCATCTGCAAACCACAGCAGTGCAGGGTCTCTTGTTCAGGCACTGCTACACAAAGCTCTGTAGTGAGATTCTTCTGGAGATCAGAATCTCTGAGCATTTGGGCATGAAAAAACATTAGGAATTCATCACTTCGGTTGCTTTGATTCATCCTTAGTAAGTGGTGTTTTTTGAGGCCTGTGAAAGGTCAGTGTTTATTTTATGTAGCATTTTGGAAAGCCCTCTTAAGGGAAACAAAATCTCAAAATTCTGTAGGTGAAAGTATGAAACTCAAAGACTTTACTGTCATGAAGGTTACCTAGATCAGAATTTATTTTGCTGATCAGCAGTAAACACTTAATTGCTTTGCAGAAACCTTTTTCTGGCTAGAGATGTCTGATTAACATTGTTATAGATTATGATAAAAGCAAACACCCAAGGTTGCTGTGAATTAGTAAGCTGTCAGCGTGTTTTAAGTCTGAAGAAGATATATTGAAGTCTAGTTCTCTGCACTGCTGCACTGTTAATTTCTGGTTTATTAAGACTTTTTAAAAAACCCCCACAACTTCAGCAGTGCTGTGATGCCTCTGTACTTATGGTCCACACATGGATCCAGTGGGTTTCAGGTGGTTCTTTCAAACCGAGTGGGAAGAATAATTTATCCTGTGTGGATTTTAGGGCACTTAACACATTTGTTAACCAAGAACAGGCAGAGAGGTAATTCTTTGCTTTTTCTCTTTACTTACACACTCTAAATGTTCTGGGAGCAGGCAGTGCAGTAGATTGTCTTCCCTTTGACAGCTTATGGCACAGAGCAGTTGATATAATGCAGAATCAGTGATGTTAAGGAAGCTGCTGTGTTCAGAGGCAGCACTGTTTGCAGTGCTACAAGGAACAAAACCCAGTTCTTTATTTTCTGTTTCTGAGGCAAACATTTGAGATTCTGTTCAGCAGTTGGTGTTGAACTGGGAGCTGTGCATTTTTAAGGGTGTCCTTTTCCCTGGGAAACTAAAAGGAATGTTAAAATTGATAGAATTAGACAAGGATGTTGCAGCTCAGGGTGCAGTAGTTGAGTGCCTTACTTTCTATTCAGTGCACTGCTGGTGAGATCACCTATATTCACAAAATGGATGCAAATTTTATCTCTTCTCCTGTGCTAAATGGCACTGAAGTGAACCTAAGAAGATTCTTGTCATGCTTGAGTGTTTGAAAAAGCTGTAACAGACATCCTGGAACTTCTTCCACTGTCTGTGGAATCACAAAAATGACATTGCCACTGCTTGTATTTGGAGGTGAACTGAAGTTATAAGAAAGATATCACCTTTTCTTATGAAAATGTGAACTATCAAATAGTTCTTGATAGGGTTTTAGGGAAAGCATTTGATTTCTTAGAAAATGACTTCTTGGGACTGGGCTTTTATTTTCAATGGCCCAAATGGTCCTTTTAGTGAAATGTAGTTTCTCCATAATGCTTAATGTAGTGAAGTTTCAGCTGTAAAGTGGTGTTATTACTGTTCATTCCTCAGGCTAAAATTTGAACAGTTTGGTTTTGCACCTTCAAGCGTGTGTGAAGTGCAAATAGGTTGGGAGAATGTTCAGAATCTGGGGGCAGGTGGGCTTTGAGGTCTCTCATCCTCTTGCATGCTATGAATTCTAATTTGTTTCAGTTCTGAAACGTGCAGCCTTTTTTTGATCTGATGTTTAAAAGCAGATTGGAAATAGTTTCCAAACAAAGCTGTGTGGTTCCAGAGCCTCTGGTGGTGTGGATCAAGTCTTCCTCCTTCCCTTCTTTCCTCCTGTGCATTGAAATCCAGCTGTGTGTAGTACTTTGCTTTGAAAGGGATTTGATGTTTTTCTGACTTGTTTTGAATGCAGTGAAAGCCAGAGCTCTCTTTCTGCTGTATCTGTGTGTATTTAACCAAATGCCATATCAAACAATTCCAGTGGCATTTGGCTAGATTATAGATCCTTCTCAGATGAGTAGCATTTCCTCCGTGCTATGAGAGGTTTAGGGTTGGAAAGAGGATTCTCTAAACATGGTGCTTTGCCCACCTCTTGTGTTCTTTTAGCTGGAATAAAAAGCATGCTTTGAAATGAACCTGATTAGTTTATACCCTGTATTTTGCTGTGCACCAACATTGCTGGTTTTATGCAGCGGTGAATGGTTATAGCTGACAGCTTTTGGAGATGGGCTTAAAGCAGCACTGAATAAAATTGCCTCCTTGTTAAATGAATGCTGGGGGGAGCAGTAAAATGTTGGAAATAAGGATTGTTAAGAAAGTCATTCTGTGAAAGATTCCTTACCCCCTTACCCTTTGCTTTCTAAAAGGAAAACCTCTTGCATTCTAATGCTGTGCTGGCATATTACTTCTATTGGAATCGGTATAAAAATATCTTAAATGTGGTGGGGTTTTTTCTGTTTAAGTTGCTACCTTTCTTTTTCCCTGTGAATATCTGTGTTTTACGTTGTGAGACTCAGGTCATCCCTGCCTTTTGAGAGTTCTTAGCTCTTAAGTTGTTTGGAACTGTCAGGTTATTTGACTGCTTTAATTGAAGCTTATCCTGATGCTCTAGTAGGCTGCATCAGCATGTTCCTTGGGCTCTTCCAGAGTATCAGCTTTTAATCAAACTCCTGTGCTACTTATACAGCTGTCTACGATTTCACAAAAACAGAAGTAACAAATTATTTTCCAGAAAAATAATCTGGACCAAGTAACAAGCCCCTTGCTAAGAAAAAATCAAGGAGGGTAATAAGAACTTTCTGCAGAAAGTTTCTCCCAGCCCAGAAGAAACACCAGCTCTTTTGTATTCCTGACTGGATCTCCCTGGTCTTCTGTGACAAGTAGCTGCAGTAATAAAGCCCTGACTCCTGTGCCCCTCACCTGGGGACTGCTTGCTTCTGCTGCTTCTGTATTTTCTTACTCCAGAATTTCTTCCTGTGCCCCTCAGTGAGGAGAAGAGTATCAAAATAGCAAAGGGTTTTGGGAATTTTGGAGGAAGCTGGATGAATGGTGTAAATAAAACTGATTAAAAGCAGTTCTTGCACAATCCATTTGGTATCTCAAGCCAAGAGCATCTTCTACCTTTTTGTGTAGGGTGAAGTTAGTACAGATCAGGTGCGTGTTTCTTGAAGTGCCTGTGTTATGTAAGCTGAACAACAATGAGGATTAGTCAGCTGTATTTTCTATAAATATTCTTCCCTGAAACAAACTTGATTTTTGTATTACTCTCATGTTACAGCTGTTACAATAGCAGGGTAGTCCTGCTGGTGCTGGAGGGGGATGTGTGGAGTGGAATAATTAAAAAATAATGAATTAACCTGATCTGAAGGGTACCAGATCCTTTCATCTCCTGGTGGGTGGAGCTGGGGGGAACAGAAGGAGGCCACAGCAGCCAGGAATAGCCTTTCCCTCCCAAACCAGAAGAGTGACCAGTTCAGTTCCAGAACACCAGGGAATAATTAAGGTCACCCTGGAGAACCTCAGCTACTGCACATGTGACTTCTTGTGGTGTTTCCAGTAGATAAGGTTCTACTTAATTTGTATACCCTGTGAAGGAGGAAAATAGGTTCTAGCTTATCTGATCTGCTGTAGGTGCCTCTGAAAACTTTGTTTGTTGTTTTTTTTCATGGTGTACATAACCTTTTACTGTGTGCTCAGCTAATCCATGGGGCTGGCTGGGTGGATGTGAGTGTAGTGTGAGGCTTTTGGGCCAGCTCACTGCTGGGTTCCAGATGGTAGGAGCAACTTCTGAAAGGTAGCTAAAAAAAGTAATTAAAAATAACTCCTCATCATGAGCCAGTGATGCAAGTCAGCCTTTCCCTGAAAAATCTGGGGTCATGGCACAGATCAGGTCAGGCTGCATTTCACTGAATCACTGCAGCCTCTTTGAAGGCTCGAAGACAGTACAGGTAGCAGTAAACAAAGCAAGGAGTACCAAAATTTGGTGCTGGGGAAGAGAAGGCTTGTAGTGAACACACAGAGCTCATCACTGTGCCTTTGGGTGTTCCAGAAGTGCTGGAGAAGGGAATGCTTCCTGAAGTGTTTTTTGATAGTAAAATGACTTCACAAATGCAAGTTGTAAGAACAAACACTTGTCTCAGAAGCGAAAAAAAACAACCCCAAATTGATTATAGCCACAATTAATAACTCCAACATACCTTTCTCAAGTTCACAGATGCAAAAACATTGCTTCTAATTGGGTAAAGAGATGAGATTATTTGGGACTTTGGAACTTGTTGGTTTGGATTTTCTTGCTCTGCAGGAAGACTGGCTTTCTTAAGCTGTACGACTGGTAGTGATTAGGAACCATTTATGCCTATGGAGATGTCTTAGCCAGCAGAGTCTGAGGTGGAACTGTGTCTTTCATTTAGGACTTCCTCCCAGGTTGCATAAACCAAAGGTCTTGGATCAGTGGCTTTTGGTAATCAAGGGTTGGAAGCCCTTTGGTTATCCATGAGTTACTTATTGCTGTAGTCTTTCTACTTAATACTGCTTTAGTTTTGCTATTGTAGCTACTTAAAACATTTTCCTTCAGAAAGAAAGCAAAATCTGATGGGGATTAATCTTCTAGCACGTGAGCCTGCTGTGAGAATGAAGAGAGAACAAGTAGTTTAAGCTCTTTGGTGGATTTGGCAGGAAGTGCAGGAGACTTACTTGACCCGGATCTCCCTTGCTTTGTGCAGGGGGAAGGTTTTAACTCTCAGGGTGTTGAAACACAGTGGGGAGGCCTGGATCTTCCAGACTGACTGAAACAGAGGTGTCAGGGATCGATTGGATCAAGCCTTTGAGTTGTACATGGAGGGGTAGCTCTGCCAGCTCTGTTTTGTGTCGTTCTGTGGTCAGAAAGCAGCTGTACATTTTCCCAGAGGTGCCTGTGATGCAGTGGGGAAAGGGCACCTTGGGAAGACCAAAGGGAACCTGCTGGTCAGTCAAGGCTTGTTGAGTGCCTGGGGATGAGGACAACAAGGATAAAACAGTCTCCTCCTTCCAGCCTCCAAGAAACTTCAGCATTGAAGGTGCTCCTTGCAATGTGTTGTGTGATCTGTGGCGCTCTGTGCTGCTCAAGGAGCAGTCGTGTGCTCACTGCCAAAACTCCCCGGCAGGAAGGGGATTAGCAGTGCCTCTGGTGGTGGAGGCTGCTTCTGGGACAGACAGGGATGCATGTAATCAGCTGGAGACAAGCTGAGACCTAAATTCGTATTGAGTAATAGCTGTGCCACTGATACAGCACCAGAGAACACAGTTCAAAGGAGGAAATGAACCAGCAGTATCCTGTTGGTACAGAACTACTGCTTAGCTTTGCTTCTGCTATTTGGCAGCTCTTCCCCATGAGATTAAGTTTGAGAATAACTTCACTGTTCTGTTTCACTGAAATTCTCAGATATAACTGGCAGACAGCAACTGCTTGTTTTCTGAAGCTCTGATGTGGAAAAATGTATTTGAAATAAGTCTTGCCTTTTTTAAAAAAAGGAAATCCTTAGCCATTCTTTTGCAGAAATATTTCTAATACAAAATGAATTGTTGAGGTTGATACAAGGGAAGAGACTATGAAGTACTGGCAGTGATATTATATAAAAGGAGACACAAATACGCTTTTTTTTTTGGCCAGCTTTGCATATGTTGAAGCTTTCTGTTTGTGTTTTGCTATGAACTATAAACATGTGACTTTTAATGTGTGTTCAAGGGGGGGAGTGTTGGATGCCTCAGCAGCAGAGGGTTTTCCAGTTAGTCAGGACTTGAGTGTGGAGCTGTGAAAAGCTCTGGGACGGGGTATTGCAAAGGTGAATAATGTATCTTTAGCCTTCATATGTTGTGGATGTCATGATAGCTGTAGACTCGCAGTGCTTCCAAGGGAATCTCTCCTGCTCTCTGTGCTGTTTTCCATGCTGCTGATACAAGTGGCTTTGCAGTGGGCTGGAGAGTGAGGAATGTGGTTTTAAAACTGAACTTAAAGCATAAATCTCGTTTTGTTTCCCCTTCGTGTGAACTAAGGAGAGAAGCAGTAGGAACAAATTAACAGAGAAAGGTGAGACTGCTGCTTTTGGCAGCAGTGTGGGACCACACTGGTTCAGGGATGGTAAAAATACAGTGCAAGCACAAACTGAATTTTGGTATGTGTGGAGTATGTACTACAGGATTCTACCAAATGTGGGATCAGAATGTACTTACAAGGGAAGATTTACTCAAGTCTGGCTTAACTTCTGCAGCTTTATTGTTTAGTGAGCAAACATGTGCTGTTTGACTCACTAGAGCTATGGTAACAACTGAACTGCAGCATCTCATCTGTTTATAGCCAAGTCTGTCATTTGGGATGGTTTTCATCCAAAAATGATGAGGTGTGCTGCAGATCTGTTAGTAATAGACAAAGAAAGCAAAGGAAAATTACTGCTTTTTGTCTGGGGGAAATATTGCTGGTGAAAATCAGGAGTTGTTCAGTTTTAGTCTTTTGGGAGGTACTTTGCATAGGTATGCAGAAGTGTTTAAGTTTTATGATGGCTTGTATTTTGATAGCATTGTAAAAAAAAAAAAAAGGCGCTCCATGCAGCACTTTCAGTGTCAGCTAGTAGATACCTTAATTTTAAGAATGACTTCCTTGAGCTGAAGTCAAACTTTCCAAGGTGCAGGTCAAGATTTAGAGCTCTGTGCCAAGTAACAGAGCTGTCATTTACTCCTTGCCACTGTTTAGGCTGGATTTTTTTTAAAAAACAAAACCAAAATAAACATAAACCAAAAAAGCTTGTGTAACAAGCCTTCTGACAAATAGTTCAAAGCTTGCTGCTGATCTCTGAAGCAGACAAGTACTTGTAGTAGTACAAGTAGTACAAGACTTGTAGAAAGTAGGAACTTGCCACAGTGGACTGTGGGAGAGAGCATGTGTGGTCTTGCTCTCCAGACAGCCCTGAATCCAGGCGGAGGAGAGGCTTTCATTACATATCCCAGCCATGGGAAAAGCTTAATTGGAGTTTGCAGTTCATTGTATACCAAACTCTTCAAGTGTTTGATGTAAATCTGTAGGAAACTGGCTTTGATAATTATGGTGCCCGTAGCCCATGCCAGCACCACTCCCTTATTTGCAAGGAATAGTGCTATCAACTGGGATAATTATCCCAGGAGGTTTCATAATGCAGCTTGTCCCAGTACTGCTGTCACTGAGAAGCCTTTGGAAAAAGTGCAGGACTGCTCCTTCCACGTGTTGGTCTGATGAACATATGGAGAACTTCCAAAGTGCCCCATAGATGTGTGGGCAGGATGCTCTCAGAAATTATTGTTCTGTCGCTGTGAAATTGATTTTTTTCTAGTTTGTCTCTTAGTTGGAAATAACGTTTGTTCCAGGCTTTTTGGTGGGGTGAAAGAGCGTTCCAGCTGCAGGTTGTTTTTTGGTTGGTGTGCTGATGAGCTGATCCTGGAGCCATTGGAAGGGTGCAGGGAGGAGGGACATGGCCCCTGCTGGTGGAGGGGCTTTGTGAGAGGAAGCTTCTGCTTGTTGTGGGGAAGCTTGGAGTCTCCCACTGGTGATGAATTTGTGTCCTCAGTCTTTGTCCCTTCTCCATATGTGATTCCATCTCGGAGGGAAGCACTTGTTGCTCGCCCAGGCACTGCTCAGTGAAAGAACTGACAGCAGTGGAGAGGACAGGGCAGGTTTTGTTGTAGTTCCTTGTGCCTGTGCTTAGAAAAGCTGACCCAGCAAGGTGTGGGCAGCTATTCCTCCCCCTGGGTGCTGAATCCTGCTGTGTCCTGTGGGACAGCTCCTGTCAGAAAGGCAGGGACAAGGCTGTGGGGCTGCTGGGGCAGGGCAGGAGCAGTCCTGCCACGGCTGGCAGGATCCCAGGGCATTGCTGCCGGGTCACTGGGTATGGAGCATGTTTGGGGTGGGAAGGGAAGGTGTGGCTGCGGTGCCATGGGGAGGGTTGGTTTGTGGGGAACAACTGGAGAGGCCTGGCTTAGGAAAAATGAAGGTGTCTGCTGGTGGTGGAAAGGGACAACTTCTCACACCCTCTTTTTTTCCCCTTCTAAACTGTGTGTGTATCCCTAGAAATTGTCCCGGCTCTTTCCATCACTGTTGGATCAAAATCAAACTTGCAGGTCTATAATTAAAACATAACAAATCATAAAACTCCCATTCAATTCCTCTTGCCCTTTGTGGAAAGGAAATGTAGAAATGGGCAGAAGGAAAACCTTCATGAAAATTTGTCAGTGTTAATCAGGATGAATGAGTTCAGCTTTCACTTTGCTTGTATTTCCTTCCTATTTGAAGTTTCCAAGAGGTCTTTTAACCTTGAGAGTCTTTATTTCTCTTTTTTAAAAGTAATTAAATCCCACAGAGATCTGAAATGAAAACATGGCCTTCCCCATCTAAAATTGTTTTCTGAAAATGAGGGGAAAAAGCCACAAATAATTAAACCCCGCTTGCCTGGTTTTAACTTAAGTGGAACTGTTCTAATTTAATAGCTGAACAGTTACACAAGTATAACAAAAATTAATAATTACAGTATATAAAGATAGCAATGGTAATATATAGTAGTTATATATTATTTCTGAAGGAATTGTTACTTTCTTAGGTTTCCAGATAAAAATACTTGTAGAAAGAATGTTGTCTTCAACAAGTTAAAACTTGCTAGCATATTCCTGATAATAGTGTCTTTGAGAGAAAGCATGTGTATATAGCCAGGGAGATTCAAGTGGAGAATCAAATAACTCCTATTTTAAATGCTGGTATTTAAGCTGCCTATGAACATATTGCTGTATCTTTCTAAGATTGGTCTCTTGTGATGAGGATCCACTGTGGTGCACTTCTCTGGAGGAGGGTTAAGAGCAAATTTCCAAGGTGCAAGTAGGCCTGGAATTAAATAGTGGTGATTTACTCCTGTTGGTTTTGTGCTGTGTTGGGGAATCTCTTTTAATATTCCATTCCACTCCTTTAATATCTCCTTTAATACACAGTCATCTTCCCTATGAAAATGGGAGTGAGAGGACAAGTTCAGCTGAAAGTCTCTCAGCTTTCTATGTGGCTTTAGCATGGTGTATTAAATGTGCATTTTTTAAATGTCTGGGTTTCATGTTCTAAAGTACTGAGATTTAGATCATTATGATCTTAAAGCTGTTCTTGCTTGTGCTCAGCTCTTCAGCAGTCCTGCATTTGGGATTGCTGCTGTTCAGACAGGGTGCCTGTGCAGCTGGGAGCTGTTTCCCTGTGGGACAGCAGGGGATCCTTGCCTGGAGTGAGCAGTGAGCCCCAGCAGTGAGGTCTCTGGCTTTCATGCACTGCCCATTTCCCACTGGTTTGCTGAAGGGTAGAAGGCTCTCCAAGTGCATTCTCCTGTTACACAAATAGTTACACATACAGCATGTAATGATTAAAAAAACCTATTCTGGGATACTGCATTGCTGCCTCTTTTCTTTTTCATATTCTTTTTCTGCCTGCAGTGTTAACCTGTAATCATAAAGACTGTAGGAGAGGGATGTATGAGATCAGACCTCACTGGTAAGACAGAAGAGATTTATCAGTGGAATAACATCTGCAGTTTCTTGGGCAAAAATCTGAAATGTCTCAGGATCAGGAATGGAGGAGTCAGTAAAGCCCTGAACGCTTTCCTAGACCAGCTGAGAGTTGCAGGAATGGTCGTGAAAAGCCTCTACCTGACCTGAGTCCTGGGGGTGAGGTAATGGTGAATTCCATGCTTGTGCACTGCAAAGAAATTTCCAGTTGATCCCTTCCCTGGGGAAGGAGCCCTATCCCCTTGAGGCTTCAGACTTCTCTAAATAATTAATCCATTGGGGCTGTGTCCTCAGGGAGAGCTGAAAGAACTGTGGAGGGCTCCTGTGTTACACCTGATAAAGTCAGTCATTAGTGAGGTTTCAGATAGTCACATAAATTAAAAACAATTGCATCTTCTTTCCTTAATAATAGATAAAGCCTATAGGATTAAAGTTTTTTAAAAATGGAGGGGACACACAACCAGAAAAGCATTCTATGTGAGTAAAATTCCTTTTCACATAGTTTTACTTGCCCCTAAATTATTTTGGTTTTCCATGTTGCCCTTGTTCTTCCTCCATTCCTGCGTGAGATGTGGGGAGAGGGGTGGTAGGGTGAAAACATTTTAAACCTCCTCATGTTCTCAAATTAAAGTGAAGATGTGGAGTTTGTTCTTCCAAATTCCTTTGATTGTAGAAGTGAAGAAGTGTTTCTGTGGCTAAAAAACTATTTAATTTGTAATTAATTATCCTTTTAATGAGAATAAAATTTCAACCGTTGGCAGGTAAAGAATGTTTGAATGCTCAATTCAGGAAACAAAACTTTTTTTTTGTTTTGCCCCATGCATTTGATGATACCAGAATACTGTGGCCAACTCACTGCTCTCTCCTTTCCTGTATTCCAGACTGGTGGTGGTTTATGCTAAACCTTTTTCCTTTATTTCCAGGTATAATGGATCCCTCCCTAATGGTGACAGGGGTCGCAGGAAAAGCAGATTTGCCCTTTATAAGCGACCTAAGGCAAATGGAGTTAAGCCCAGCACTGTTCATGTCATTTCTACCCCTCAAGCATCAAAGGTATGTGACACTGGGAAATCCTGGGTTTGGATGATCCTGAGTGCAGAGCAGCTCAGGTATGGCTGTTGATTTACCCTGCTGCCTCTTTATCCTGTGCTAGCAGGATACTTTTGTTCAGTGAAGAGGCTGCAGTGGATTTGCTTTCTGGGGTATATAACATTAATCCAGTTACCTGTTTAAAATAGTCTGTAAGCTCAGGTATGAGATAATCTGACCTTCCTGGCCCTGTTCAGAAAGCTGTCTGTCAGTGCTGACTGTTTTATCTGAGCCACAGAGCAGTCAGGGGATGAAAACAGAAAAAGTATTTTAGTTTCTTTCCTGCTGGAGTGATATTTCTTTCCTCTTCAGAAAGATAACTGACATGCAGTAAAAATGTTCTGATTCCTTTGGGCTTTTCACTTTTCTTGCTAATAATGATACTGTACAAATTTTTACCTGAAATTTAGTGTGGGTGAAGGAGGAAAAGCCCCAAAGTAAATATATATATAGTAACATATTAGTATATAGAACTTGTCCAGGTCAGAATTCTGGTGGTGGAATGTATTTCAGGCTGCAAAAGGTCTTGTTCTTTCTCTTTTCAAAGCCTTTTTCTTAGAAGCAAGAATTTGGGTTAAACTGGAGGGAGAGTTCTGTGGTGGCACTCACACAGGAGGATGGTTTGTATGAGATGCACCTCACTGAAATGGCTCTTGGGAGAGAGAGGGAGAGAACCTACACCATGCTCAGAAATGTGTTGTCCGACTTGGACCAAGACAAAAATGTTGTTTGATACACAGTAGGGGATTGTTTCCTTTTCTAACACACACCATACACAGAATATGCCTAAACCTACCAAAATACACAATATCAGAGCTTGTTCTCTTTGAACATTGATCAGGACTTGCCTGCTGCAGATAAATATGGAGTCTTTTGGTTTAAAAGTTACAGTAAATATTTTTCAGTGTTTCTATTATCAAAATGAAAGCTTTTGTGAATTAAGTCTTCCTGATGCAATCAGACCTGTAGTATATGTTGGTAATTCTAGTCTGTTGCTTAAAATGTTACAAATGGGAAAAAAATGTTTTGCATAGTGGATGGAAATACACACATGTTCTCTCTCACTGGATGATCTTAAGCATTTAGACTGCAGATAGTATTTGGGTTGCAAAATATTTAAACACCTGGCAGACACCACAAGGAATCTGGTTAATGTTCATCTGTGGTGTTTTTGCAGTGCAGGTAAAATATGTGTGCTGTACAAATGAGTGCCCTTATAAAGATAGCAAAGGGTCTAGGACATTAAAGCCTGTCCTCTGAGCATTTGGATTCAGGTACATGTGTCAAGTAGAATGTATTTTGCACTTTCTCTGAACCCCTAGAAAAGAGCTTTTGTGTATTTGTGCTGCTGTCTGGGGCAGGGCTGGTGGATGTGTGCCAGAACAGTGGTGCAGTGGATCTCAGTGAGTGCTCTTTCCATGCACAGAAAGGACACTTAACATTTTAAAGATGCTGTCATCAGCTTTTCTCACATCTTATGCACCAGAGCCTGAATTGTTTTACTGAGAATTGTTTCTGCATGTAACTTGTGTAAATGATTGAAGAAACATAGGCTAATAAAGAGTGAGCTGCTTAGTTCCTAGAAAATAATGTTCAACTCGACCTCAAAAGTTTAGTTATGCTCTCAGTCTTTCAGTCTTAACTTGTATTTAAGGAAGATAAACCAGCAGAAACTTGTGCTGCACAGGATGTGAACAAGTTTCCTCCCTTTGCCTCCTTCATTTTAACTTTTCAGGTACCAATTTTCTGTTTTGTTCTGCTTGTCTGTCACTGTAAATTGGATCTGTGAGTAGGAAGACATTTGGAATATTTAGAGTACTGATGCTTTTTGGGTGATGGATTTAGCAGAAGTAGGAGAAGCCGTGAATGCCTCCACTGGCTTTGTCTCTGCCAACCAGAGGCTTGAATAAGGTGCATGGCTGGTATTGTGCTGATTGCATTAATGCAGCAGCTCAAGAACTGTGGCTGTCACCAGTTTCAAGTTCGTGTGTCAGCCTGAACACTGCAATAGATGGGAAGAGGATGCTTGTCATGTTCCATTGTCCCTGCTCTGCAGGTGTCAAGGACAGCTGGAGTAGCAATGGCTTCAGTAGTAAATTTAGCTGAGCTAATTGCATGTGAATCACTGCCTTTTGTTTTTTCCACTGAGCACTTGTTTTTTGCCACTCTGGCTTCTGAGGTGCTGAGGAAAATTCAGAAATGTTTGGCCTTCTGAGGGTATTTGGGTGTATTTGGGGGAAAAGCAGTGCATGGGGTAGTAAGTCTCAAGTTTTTTTGGAGTTATTGTCATTGTTAAGAGAGAGATACATCTCTTCAACATTATGCATTTGACTTTAAAACCAATTTTATTAACTCTGTGCTAAGGCACCATTCAGGAAATGTTGTGGTATCTCCTATTAGACAAAAATCAGACCATTTGAGACAGACTTTTCCTTTCCCAGCATTGTCAAAATTGGTTTTGCTGTAAGAAAGAGCTTAAAACTCCTCTGCTTTCCTGTGCTTGTCTGTGTGAACATGTCTGGGGTAGGGGTTTGAGGAGTAGGGGACTCTGAGTCTTCATTAACTGAGAATGGATCTTTCTCAAGATTTTAATAATCCCCTTTGCTGAATTTGAGAGTTTCTTTCAAAATCCTCACATCACAGGAAAGGCCATTCCTTGCCTCTTGACTCGGGTCTCATGATGAAGAGGAAAATAGTTTTGAGTCATGATCACAGAATTTGTGAAAACCTTCCTCTGGCTACCAATCTCATAGGTGTTGGTTTGCTGTTGGTTCATCATAACACAGGGTTAGTGATTTTTATTTTCAAGCTATTGGAGCTGTTTAACAAAGAAGTCATTTGTGATGTTTATTTCATTTAGTTGAGTTGTGGTAACTGTTGCTTTCACGCACAATATTTCATGCTGTGAAACTCCAGTTGGAGTCTGCTGGTGTCTGAAATGATTACAGGGTTGACTTGGGCAGAAATTCTCCAAGGAAGTGCTGAATTTCAAGTGAGAGTGGGATAAAAGATTTTTTTTCAGAATAATCACCTGGGAATGGTGGGATGCTGAACTGGACTTTATTGGGTTTTGAGAGGAATAGGGGAAGCTTTCATAAGGGTTTTTTGTATTTTGGGGGTTTGTGACTTTTTTGGTTGGGAATATTTGAGTCTAACAAGGAAGGAGGTGTCTGACTGAAAACTAAACCAGCTTAATATCACTGTGGAATAATATTTAAGGTCAATATGTTTTCTTACAGATCTTAAGCAGGTCAATAATATGCTGTCTAAATAAAACTGTATGATCCCAATTTCTGCAAAGTGTGGATGTTCCTGTTCCAATACACATCCAGTCTCTTGATTCAGTGCACCATTAGGTTAACACTTTGCCCTGTACAAATACAGGTGAATCCTCACTCCTCATTCCCCCTCTTCCCAACCATCCCTGGCTTCTTGCTGGATGTTGTGAGTTGGAGTTCTTTTTGTGGAACAGTGGGAGAGAACTCCCCCAGCTCCATATGAGAGGGCTGCTGGCAGCTGGCATTAACCCTGAGCTCACTGGTGTCACTGGACACTGATCACAGAATCACCCATGACTCTGGCTCATCAAGCACTGAGATTTCTCTGTTGGCTTCTGATGCTTTAGAATTTCTTCCATGGGTGTGAAGTTTAGAGAAATGAAGAAAGGGTTTTCATGTACATTTGAATTACTGGAAGTATGGCATTAGGAAGCAGGAATTGTTGACAGTAGCCTTCCAGGATTCCCTAGGATTACTCTGGAAGCATGACTGAATTCCCTTGTTGTGGATGGTAATTGAGGCTTTCCAAAGTGTTAAGTCAGTGGGCAGGAGAACATAACTGCTGAGCATTGGAAGTACTCTACTTTCTAACAAGGGAGCGTTGTGCTTTCCTGAGTGATTGCATGTGTAATAATGACTCCAGAAAAGATTCCAAATGCCTTTAGAATTGCTGCAGACTTGAAAACCCCCACCTTTAATACCTTTTTATGGTGGTGTGTCTTGGTATTTATTACGTCTGTCTGTCTTAGGATTAAAGTTTTCCTTTGGTAACCTGTGGTAGATAAAGGCAACCTATTTTCTCCCTTATGAAATTACTGTTTCAAGCTGACTGAGAAAGATCTCTCTGACTTCCAAGTCCAGTTACCTGCCGAGTTGGCTTCTGCTTTGTGCTATCACAACAGCAGCTTGGATAGTCACTGGCTGGGTTCCTGCAGCTCCAATCAAGTTTCCTGCTGCTACTGGAGAAGAACAAAACGCAGCCATATGAATAATTATTAGGTCGGGGAGAGAGCTGCAATTTGTGCTTTGAGTGACGAGAGAAAATGGAAGTACAGGATTCTTGTGATCAGTTCCCTACTGTAGATATTGCATCTGCTTTGACGTACTTTGAACCGGGAGTGAAAAGGCCACAAATCCTTTTGGCACTGACAGCTTTTTGGTGTTCATTCTGAATGAGAGCTGTAGAGCTCAGCTGCTGTCAGGAGGATGCTGTGTCTGTCAGTGGCTTCCTTCTTTTCTGTTGGGCTTATTTATGGTCTAATCAGTTCATGGAGCACTAATTTGTTCTGAAGTAACTTAATCGCAGAGGTGTCTCGAGAGCCCTGGGTTGTGCAGAGGCAGCTTGTTCTTGGCTCACCAGACTGAGTCTGCTTGAATAATAGTTTCCTTGGTGTAATGTCCTTTTCTTCTATTAAGTGAGCATCATCTTAACGTGCTAACTCCCTACCCCTGTGCCCTTGCAAATAGCAGGGAATGGTTAGGCAGGAGAAAATGGTTACCCCAATTTCACTGGTAGGGCTTAATAAACAACAACCCTTATTTGGTTTGAAACCCTCCCTCCTGAGCTTTTGGGTCCTGTTGAGCAGAATGCATGTCAGAGGTTTTGGAAAATCATTTTATAGTGTTTTCTAACAAAACCCAGATGTTTAGTGAAGGAAGGAGAATTAAAAATTGCTGAGGTCTACAACAATTATTTTTTTATGACTTAACGTTGCTTTTTGTTTTCATGCTCTCCCTTCAGAGGATTAAAAAAAAGATCAAAAAACGCTTTCCTTGTAAACTCTCTTTAAACTACATCTGCTCTAAATCAATATTTTAGAGCAGATTCTACTTGAATGTGGTGCCCTTTGAAAGCAGAGGAAGATGCAGTGCTCACCAGGGCTGGTGTCAAGAAACTTGGGAACATTTCATTTCCCCATACGCTTCCCCTTGGCTTCCTGCAGGGAGCCAGGCTGTGGAAGCACTGCTGTGCAGGATCTGTCACTTTGCAGCTCCCTTGACCATGTCAGAAATAACCTGGGGGGTTTGGGCTTGTGATAATGCAGAACCAGGGAAAGGAGAGGCTGCATCTCAGCTGAGGTTTAAATGCTGTAGTGTAAGGTCAGACAGTGCAAATCTTGCTGCCCATCACGGAGTGTCCTGGATTGTTTGTGCCACGGGAAAAGCGACGAGCAGGATTTGTACTGGAGACAGCAGAGCCACTTGTTTCACTGGAAGATGAAAATTTCACAGCTTGGGCTTAATGTAGCATGACTTGTTTAAAACTATCTTCTTCCAGTTTGACTGGTTCCTGCATGCTTCCCCACTGTTGCCCAGAATTTAGAGTGGAAATTTTGGACCACCTGCGGTAGTGGTGAAGCTCTGTTCTGTTTCATATTTATTCTGTTTGGACTCTAAATTGGCTGGAATGGTTCTGGTCTTAGAAGTGCACATCTCCTGAGAGCTGGGCTGCTCTTACCTTTCTAAAAGTCAGGAAAACTCCCCAGGTTGGTTTTGGATCAAATGAAACCAGATGGACTGAGCATGGTGTTTCTGCCTGCAAGGTGGTACTGCCTTTGGAACTTGCTGGGGATAACTCACCCTGCAAGTTGGCATTACTGAGGGAGATTCCCTTTAGAGTGTTAAAGTTGTGGGGATCTGCTGTGGTGTTTGGGTGGGCTGTGCTGGAGCTCAGTTGGGAACAGCCTGATGACTGCAGGGGCTCTTACACAGTTATTACAGCCTGGGACTGTCAGCATCTGTAATGCAGGAATTCCTCTTCTCTGTATAGGTTGTTTCATACTCAAAAGAAAATGCCATGACAAGGGGAACATGCAGCTGATGATGGATACACTTTTCCTCTTAATTCAAGCTAATGTCCAACTGAAATTGTCTTAAATCGGGTGGAGCATTGTGTTTTAGAGAATTCAGGTAGTGTGTACTCAGAGTTGCTCTCCTGGAACAAGGGACTTGGAACTGCATCAAAGAGGAGATGAGACTTCTCTGCTCCAAGGCTTTGTTGGAGGGGCAATTATTTTGAAAACACAGAAAGCAATTCAAGCATCATGGGCCAACAGTAACTTTTCAAAGAAACAAACAGCTGCTACTCCTGTTTTACAAATTAGAAAATACTTGTTTTCCAGAGTGCTTAGGGATTTTGTTGATGGAAAGAACAAAATCTAAATATTTCTCTTTTTGGGAGTCTCTTACGACTCCATCTGTAAAATGAGTAATGTTATCTGTTTGCCAAGAGAAGAACTAAGAGGGGTGACTCTTGTGACATTTGAAGATTCCTCTTTCCACTCTGTAGGTCTCTTGTCTGAGACTTGTTTATGCTTTCTTTTGGATGTAGATTTACTTTGTTTTGAGATCCTGCTGGTTTGCTCCTATTCAACACCAAAGACCTCACAAATATTTTAAGAGAAAACAGGGAGTACTTTATCTTGATAATCTCTTTTGAAGGGATGGATCCCCAGCAAAGTGCTTATGGTGATGCTTCATTGGCTGCATGTTCCAAGCTCTTCAGCTCTGCATGCAGAAATTCTCTGGCAGTCATAAAACAATTCAGAATTCTTTAGCACTGTGGCTTTGCTTCTACAAGATCATTATCTGGTTTTTTTTTTTTTTTT
>VZRX01007035.1:105859-151495 GCA_013398075.1 Notiomystis cincta
TTAAAAAGTTATTTTTTTGTTTTTTTTTTTTTTTTTTGATCTGGGAGGTGTCCTTCCATGAAAACAAACGAGTCCAGCCACTGGACCTACATCAGAGCTTGTACTTAGGTGACCTCTGTGTCAGCCTGAGTGTGTTCTGTACAGACTTGCCTTGAAATTCTGCATTCCTCTTGTCCATAGTGATTCTGCTGGTACTTCAGGAAGTTCTGGACTCTGCAGATGCCTGCTGGAGATAATGCTTGTGGTAATCTATACTTTGGCCTTCTAATTTCAGTAGCAGCAGATGCCTATCGCTTTGACTTGAGGAAGCTCATTAAAGGCCCAGCACTGCCAGCTTGCTCTGTTGCTCAGTACTCTGAGGGATCTCTCTTACACTGAGTTCACCACAGCCCAGGGGATGATGGATGCTTTCTTCTCTGCTTTTTGATACCAGCAAGCAGGGAGGGATATCACTCCCCATCCACCTGAAAAGCTCTGGACTTAGTGCACTGAGCTCAGGAACTCTCACTCTGGAGACAGTGGCCTGGCATTTCACTGGGAACAAGGCCAGTGTCTGAAGTGTGATCTGTCTCAGACTGGGGTCATCCTGGAGTTTTGCACTCTCAGCCTTGCATGTTGACAACAACTACCACTTTTGTGGTCCCAGAGGTTTTCCTGAGAACCTCTCCTGTTTTGTAAGTTTAAGATTTTTCTTTCTCTTTTGCCCTAACCCAGGATAAGAAAAGGGGAAGCAAGTACAGGTTTGATTTCTGTGTATTTAGTTTTCTTTAATGAATCTCATGTGGCCAAAGAAACTCTGGTTCCAGGGCCTGTTGCAGCACAAGTCTGTTTCTCCTGCCAGACTTCACAAGTGATTGAAGGCTTAGATGATAAAGCACTCCCAGTCTGCAGCTTGGATAACTCTTGTGTTTAAAACAATTCTGATCAGCTTTGGTAGGGGTGTTCTTGAGTGGGGGAATCTGAAAAGAATATGGAACTTCCCTGGTGAGATAAACCACATTTTATACTTGCACTACAGCAATGCAAATTTCTGGGGTTTATTGCTAACCTCAAATCTCAGAGAAGTTTAACTGAAGAGATGCTTTATTTTGTAGTATCAGATGACCTCTGAAAATCAGGACTTTGTGGGACCAGAGCATACACATTTACACATTCCCTGGATGATCAGGGAATTTCTGAACCTGTAGCAGCTTGTTTGTTGTCCAGCTCTCTGGGAAATTTTGTGGAAGCTGTTGTTTGGGTAGTGGATTACAGCCTCTGAGGATTAGAGCTTCTGTTCCCTTCCCCAGAGAGTGCTCTTGCTGAAGCTTTATTTCAGCTGAATGAGGTTATTCCACCATTTCTCCCGTTTCCATAAGATTTGTGCATTCTTGAATGAATTGGGTTATCTTATACTGATACAACGAAATTTGGAGGACCAGCAACACCTCATTTCTGCCAAAGGTTTGGTGAACTTCTCCCATCTCTGTCTCAGCCACCTGAAGATGGGCCTGGCTGCTTGGGTGGACCTAAGCTGATCACACAGATAGCAGCCAAGCTCTCTCTTTGAAGCTCTTGCCCTCACAGTTGTTTTGTTTGTGCATCTGGTTAACATCCTGAGTCCACAGTTCCAGAAGAGGTAATTAAAGAGATCATATGGTTGAGAGAGGTGCTTTTTTGTGCTTGAGGTTTTTAGAGAGTTTGTGTGTGTTAGTAAAGCAAAACTTCTTCTGTACTGCATAAAAGCAAAAGGAATTGTGTGAATGATCAAAAACCCCTTCAGGGGTTATGGGCTGATTTCTGTAGTTTGCACCTTTGAGGCACTGAGCTTTATATAGACAGGTCTTACTAGTTTTGAATTTTCTGCAAAGGTTTGGAGGGAATGTTTAATAGGAAAGTGAGAGGAAATGCACAAAAGCTAGAACGGGCCTGAGAGAAACTTTGTGGAGGCTTTGTGGGTTACTTTTGACTTGCAGCCTTTCTGTAATGACATTTACCATTACCAACTTCAGACAATAGGCTGCTCTGTAAACATGCAGAAATTTTTCCTCCTCTCTATTATCTCTACATTAGCATTTGGTTTTCCACACCTCTGTCTCTCTCCTTCAGTCCCCCAAGGAATCTTCCACTGCTGGAGGTCAGCAATGAGGCAGTGCCTTGGTGGTCCAGGTGGGAGGCAGGGAGGGACAAAGCTGACCTTGCTTCAGCATGGGCAGCTGCTCCCAGTTTGTTCCCAGAGAAAAGCTGCTGGCCTTGGAAAGCTGGATTGCAAAACTTGTAAAAGCACATGAAGTGTTTTCCCCAACTCATCCCTCCCCCTCAAAGCTTTCTCAAGTCTTTGTTTGGTGTTTTGTCACAAAAATTGACTTTGTTGCTACTTGAGTGTAATAAATAAACTGCGGAAGTCAAAACAAGATGTTGGCAGTTTTGTGCAAGAGACAGCCCATGCTGAATGTCTTAAAATATCCCTGTGTTATGATCTTGCGTGTTACTGGGAACTAACGCTTTAACTCTCGTTTCCTTGGTTAAAAATATCTTGGTTATTTAATGTTGTCTCTTGGTATCTTTGCACTGTAGTAGCAAATCCTGCTGGGGTTGAGAGTATCACTGTGCCATTATGTGATGTGTATAAAAACAAGGCTCTTACTGAGGAGCCTTTTTTCATCTCCAGATGAGGATGTACTTGCTAAATGTAGGGGTAGGGCTCTGGTTTTTCTCTGGCTCCTGAGAAATTCTCTGTAGAAATCCTCTGATGAAAATTTGGCCACAATGGTAAATAAAAATCTATATATGCATACCAAATACAGCATGACAAGGGAGAACACCATTATACAGTGTGGCACTATGAATGCAATGAGGTTTTTCCAGGCTGAAGTAGTAATTGATTTTTACTTGATGGCAGTGAGTTGCCTCATTTAGCCTTAAAAACACTAAACCATTTTGAAACAAGAGTATGAGGGCACCTTCCTCAGTCAGAGGCTTTGATGGCTTCAAACACATCTGTGAAAAGGAGAAGATTTTGAAATTTAACAGTTGATGCTTCTGCCTCAGAAGGTTGGATTGGGGGCTATGCAAATGCTGGGAGGTGATGGTTGCCTCAACAAGGGGATGTTCCAGCTTCCATGGAGCTGTAATCCACTCTATTCCAGTGTTTGCCAAGTGATGCTTGGCTGCAGCACTGGTGGTGGAGCAATAATGTGAATTGGATGATCTCTTATACCCAAAGAGCCTTGCTGTGAGGGTAACATCCCTGCCTGGATTTGTTCTAAATAAGCACTTTGCATTAGGTAAAACCCCACAGCAGTGCTCAAGGTGGCAATGAAGTGGAGACAGTCCTTCCCTTTGGCAGCCCAGCTGTGCCAGCAGCACTGGCTTGTGGAGAAAGCAGTGTCAGGGTCATGGAGGCTGAGCCTGGAGCCTGTGCTGGAATGTTTGCTCAGTGTGGGAAGATGCTGAAGGCCTGGCTGTGCATGTTTGGGCTGTGCAGGGTCACTGGAGTCCTGGCTGGCTCAGCTGAGCAGCACGTGCTGGTTCAGAGCACATGGATTTGGTCAAGGCTTCACAGACTCAGATGTGTCCAGAAGGTCATACCCATTTTGGTATCTTGGCTGCTGATACAACCCTGGCTGAAGGTCACTCCAGAAGGAACTGTAGCCAGTTTGTGTACATGGGATGTTTGACAGCTTGGGAGCTTCATGTAATCTGTTGTCCTTCAGTCATTTTTCTGCCAAAACCTTGAGTGTCTGCAGAGTCACTTTCTGTTCTCCTGCCAAGATTCGGGTACTCTTTGTTTTGAAGTCAAGGAAGTTGTCTTCAAGGAAATGTCATATCCAGAATAATTTGTTAATTGTGCCTAAATGGTACACAGGCTGTCTTTTAGCAGTACTTTCCCAGCTTTCACTTGCCTAGTTGTGAAATGTGTTGTTAGCACGAATAAAAGTTCATAAATCACAGATACAATCTGTGTATCTAATCAGCCTGTCCAGTGTTCCAGGATTATCTCAGTCTTGTGTTTCTCAGGCTTGATTAACAGGAAGGAGAGAGCACTTAGGACACTTGTTATAGGTACATGATGTCTCTTCTTTATCACTTATATAACTTTTTTTTCCTGTTGTGTATCAATGTGTATTTGAAGAACAGTGAAGATAAAAAGCAGATTTTTATTTTTTTTGAAACAGAAATCTGTCTCGTTCAAATATTAGGTACTCACAGTCTCCAGACTGGCCAAACCCTGCACATTAATTTGCCTTGTTGGTTTGTTTTGCTGCTTATGTGCTTTCTTTATTTTGTTTTTCTTATCCGTTTGGTCATGCATTGATCTCGATACCCTGTTCCTCTTATTACTGAAATAGATGAGTAGTGTTAAAGAAGACAGAGAAGCTACTGGGGGGAGAATGTAATTTAGTTATAATCCTTTCTCATTAAGCATTCACTGCTTTTAAATCTATTTATTTAGTGCCTGCTAACTATAGCCAGTATGATGATGATTGAATGCTTTTTAATGCAGGCTCGTGGAGACTTGAAGTGGAATAAGATTCACCTTTGGAATTCACTGAGATAACTTTGTCCACAGCGAAAAATTGCATGCAAGGTGGCAAGGCCAAAAATGTGCTGAATGTTTTGGCATCATCAGAACTGTATTAATCTAGTTTCTGATTGTGCCTTGCTGTACTAGTTCTCTATTAATAGCTTATAATACTGAGAGTACTTTGCTTCACATTGGGGGAAAACACCTTGCCTTGAAAATAGGGACTGTGGTTATATTAAAGGGCTTTTGGCAGAAACTAAGATTAATACCTGTCTGAGGCAGGTTGTGTCTCCTTGTCAAGAGGCAGGTGGGGTTGTCTGTGTAAACAGTGAGACTCGCTCTCTGATGTGGTGTTCTTGCTGCAAAGTCGAGTTGGCACTTAGTTCCAACTTTACCAGGATATTAAAGCATCAAAATTGGGGCTGAAAAGGTTGGATTGACCTCTTTGATAACTGATATACAGAATCTGGCTGTGATAGAGTTGTGGAAGGATGTATAGTATGAACTTTTTATGAGAGGATGACATTTAATGTGCAAATAAACTGATATAGAAGCTTGTGCTTTGTTGTCTTCCCTTTATGCATCACCTCCTGTGCATCTTATAAATGCAGACATAATACAGAGTGTAAAGAAGTGGGCATCTGATTTAATGAATTGGTTTGTAAGACTGGGTTAAAGTCCTGCTGTTATTTTCCTTCCCATCCAACCTCCCCTCTCCCATCTGCAGCCACTGATCTGTCTGGTGCTGCTCCTCTGCTTTGCTCTTTTGTCCCTGGGGAGTGAGGGACACCAGGAGTCTAGACGTTGGTTTTTGCTTTTTGTAGTTGGCCTATCAGCGAGGTGCCTTTGAGCTTTTTAGGAAAACATTGCTGAACATTTTCTTTTTGGAAAGAAAAATGTTAAAACTGTACTCACGGGGCTTTAAAAGAGAATTTTCCTTCTCATTTTGCATTTAATATATAAAACATGTATGCACTGTGCTTAGCACTCACTACTGGTGTAGAGCCTTGCTCCTACTGGAATACCCATAAAGGAAAAATAGTCCATTATGCTGAGGAATTGTGAGATTTGATGTGTCCCAGTTTTCATTTGTAACAATCACACTTGCACTGTGTTGCTGTGTCGCTCCATGTTGGTAACATTTTGATTTTTATTTCTTTTCTCTTGAGCTGGCAAAATGAGAACCTTGTTTTTGCTATATCGAGTCTCTTTGCTGGTCTCTGAACACAAATTGTGGCAGTGCAGTGACAGAAGGGAGGGGATGTATTGACAGAATATTCCATATAACATTTGATCCAGAAAAGATTTTTAATAATCTAAAATGTAGAACTACAAATTCATCTCTTCATGATTTGTTTTGAGTGTGTTTATGAAAGTAGTTCAGAGCCCTGATGCTTCTGGTTTAAATCCTAAAACCTTCACTGATGCTTAGGTTTGAATTTTCATGAATAAATAGATCTCAACTTTGTAAAGCAGGAAGTGATAGGATTTTGTTGCATTGCTGTTTGTTCATGATTCTGTGGAGGGGAATCCTGGCCTGAGAGACATGATTCTGTAATTAGAATATCAGTTACAGCAGATCACCTCTTTCAGCTTTACTGAAAATCAGTACTTTTCCTGCTATACTGAGATGCACAGAGACAAGCAGTAAAAATTACATGTTACACTTCAAACTCTTCTGCTATCTTGATATTTTCCTTGGTACTGAGGCCTTTTGCTACTGAAGGGAAAAATGTAGGATACATGCTGTTCTTTCTCAGCTCTCTTTCCCCCCAAACTATTATTATTTTCCTTGGAAGGCAGTCTGAGCAGAAAGTGTCAGTCATGGATCTGCGTGTCTGGCAGCACAACACTGATGTGTCATCTCCCGGTGTCACAAATAAAATGAATTTTTCCAGGTCAGGACAGAATTTCAGCTCCTTTCTCCTGGAGTGTTTGCACTGGAGAAGCCTCATAGTAACAACTCAGCTTTTCTTCCTCCAGGAGAATGTCTGCCTTTTGTTCTTACAACTCAGCGCATTGTTCTTGTCTGAATGCCTCCCCCATAAGTGCCGGGTGAGCTTTTTGTTTGTTTTTCACTAAAAATAAAAATCTTGAATTAATTCCTGAAACGGTGTTTGAACTTCCTAACAGAAGTTGGTCAGGTTGATGTGCAGTGAGACAAAGCTGCAATTATCTCTGGCTTTGTACTCCCGTGGGGCTTCATTACAGCGGCTCCTCTCTCCCCGCTGCTGTGTCCCGGCAAGGTGAAGTTCAGGATTCAACAGACACAACAAATTATTATTTTCTCTGTGTGTGTAGTATTTCATCCTTGCTGATGGAACATTTAGCTGGGGGTTTGTTGTGGTTTGTTTTTGTTTTTTTCCCCTTGCTGTTGTTGTAGTAACAGGAGAATCTGTGCGAGTTCAGACAGACCTTGTGTTATTGAAACCGACTCCTTTGATATGATGTGGCAAAAGTATCGACAGTTCTGCTGCATCAGCTCCTCCACTGATATCAGCCAAAGACAGGGACACTTCCAGCCCCAAACCAGCTTTAAACTGCTCTATTTCTAATATTTCTCAATGTAATTTGACAGGCACGTAATGCTCTAACTCTTAAAGCCTCACGCTCTAACAACAATTTCATGATGGACTAGTGTGGGTTTAAATTTTTTTTTTTGAAGTTTTACATTTGCTGAGCCAACCCTGAGGGCAAGTACTTAATACTTCAGACCCTCCAGAAGGTTAGTAACACTTCATAGTAACATTTTCTTCTTCAGGTAGTGCTTTGTCTTTTCATAACACTTAAACCTCCTTCAATTTGACAATTTTAGCTATCAAAGCTGAGATTTAATGGCAGCACAAGACTGTAATGAAGATACACTTGGTTACAGACACAAAAACTGTCTTACCTTTATACTTTCCACTGAAAAAAATTGTCTCTGTTGAAGATGTGATGTTTCAAGACCCTTTAAATAATGCTTTTTAACAAATAAATGCTCTTTTTTCTGCTTAAGTGTTTTAGTAGGGGATAGTTCATTTTTCATAGTGATATCTTTGTCAGCATTTAAGAACTGAGTGCAAGTCAGGGGAACTGAATAGTTTCTTCATACATTTATAAGTCCTTGTTAAGGGAATGTCTATAATATTTTGAAAAGAATGTACTTAAGTAGCTACTTGCAATTCACAGTGCTCTGTGCCTGGAAAGTGAGCACTAGCTATTGTTCAATATTTATTTTTAGAAATAGTGGTAATGTGGAGAGAGGTCTATTCAAAATATTTTACTTAAAAGAGAGTATGTCAATATATAGATTTGGCATGATGCAAATCCTGGCTTTCTCAGATGCTCTCAGCAAGGAGAAAAAAATGTACCAAGACCAGTGAGAATTAAAATGCTGTGGTGTTGTTGCATTATTTTGTTGCATTTCAATGGAAGGTGGATTATATGAAGGATGACCCCCAACATTCTCAGGTGGGATTTGTCTTTGGGGTTGAAGATAAGGTGGAGCAGCCAGGTGAACACTCTGTGGTGAGTGTGGTAAGCAGCAAATGTGGGAAACTCATTTAGCAAGTTCTAGTCCCGAGAATTCCTTGCTTGCCTACATAATAATGTAAGGATTCTGACATTTCTGTGACTTGCTGAGTGTAAATGAGATGTTGGTATAATAAAAGCCACTTTGAGAGTGTGTGAGGAAGCAGTAAGGAGAAATGGTAATTCTAAACTATTAATCCTCACGTTCATGAAGGAGGGGTCATAAATGCCATGCACAGTTCCTCATTCATTTGGGTTAGATTGGATCCTTTTTCTGTAGTGAGGCATTCTCTGAGTTTGCTGAGAGCAGGAGAGAGCCTGGCTGTGCCTTTCCCAAAGGAAGGTGGGCATGGCAAAGCTTGCACAGCACCTCTCTGCTGCCTTTTCATCCCTCTGCACACGTTTTTCCCTGGATTTGGGGAAAACAGCAGAACAGCAGGTGTCTGTTCACTGCAGGGTTACAAGGTGAGTCCTGGTTTATTGAGGACTTCCTAGAAATACCATTTTCTAAATGAGTGTGTTCCCAAGGATCCTAAGTGGCTAAAGAGAGAGGGCGAGAGCACCCGCTGGCTCGGTAATTGATTGCAGGAGTGAGAACAGTGGGGAATTCCTGAAGAGCTTTAATGGGCTGCTAAGAGCTGGAAAGGGATAACGAGGGACCAGATCCATCCCTGGGCAGGGTGGGAATACCAGCACTGGCATGAAAAGTCAAAAAGAGAGAAAGGGAAAGGAGCTTTAGGTGATTATCTTCACTGTTATCAGCTTGCTATTAATTAATTTAAATCCTGGTAAATTATTTGTGAAATTTAAATTCCTGACCTGGTTACTAATGGGATTCCATAGTAGTAAGCAGTTTTCCAGCATTAAATGCATCACATGAAAGAAAACTTTGAAAAACAACAAAGAAAAGCCCAAATAGCAAACCCCATAAAATTTCATTTGATGAAATTGGTAGCAGTTGAAGTGTCAGAAGGGTAAATAAAATGAAACATCCACATGGAGTTGTCTGGATGGCTTGGTGATATGGGCTTTTAAAAAAACCACATTAGTTATAATTAACTACAACCAAACTGCTAACAAAGTGAAATATTTGGAGAGTTTCAGTAGGGCCTTTACCTATTGCAGCAGGGACTGTGCCTTGGAAACCAGAGTTGTCTCCAGCTGGTAAAAAATTCTGGACTGGGATGAGCAGGGAAGTGTGGAATTGAACAGTCTGTGTTGATGAGGCTGCATTATCCAGTACTGTGCAGATCTGCTGTCAAGTGTTCAGAAGGGTTCTGAAATACTGGAGAGGATTCAGACAGGAGTAGCAAAACTGGTTTGAAGGAGGGAATGGAGAGACTCTGCCTGGTATAGCAGCAAATGAAAACTGGCAGCTTAAATTGAGCTATTCCACAAGTTACTCACCACAACTACCCAAGAAACCCTGGCAGAAAGTGCCTCACAAATTTGCTTCTGAACTCCAGCAACTGCCTAGAAGTATTCATATGCTGCTGTTTGAAAACTGATTCCTTTGAAGAAATCTGCTTTGCATTTAATTTAGTATATTTACACTTTATTGATGAAATCAAATTACATGAAGCAGATTGACATATTTTAGCCAAATGAGGTGTGCTGAAACCAATGTGGGAGACAACAGGATGACTTTGGAAAATAGCTGGTATGGAGAAAATTTAACTTAATTAAGTAATTCAGAGTTTAAAAATCTAAATTATATTTTTTGGTGCTGTTTTGAAGAAAATATTAAGTGTGCAAAGGTATTTGGTTATTCTGAAGCAGGTGTTCACTGCTTTCTTTGGGGTCTGGGTGGAGGGTGAGGTGAGTTGTATCCCAGTAACTGCAGGGTTTTGAAAATGATGGAAAACGTTCCTGTGTGTTACAGTAGTCACTGTGTGCAGTGTGTGGAGTGGGAGAGTAATGGCTGCTGTAAAAACAAATTAGGGCTGTTGGGGAGTAAATGCCAAAATGGAGCCCTTTTTTTTCTTTTAAGGTGTAGAAAAACGATGGTGCTTCTAGTGAGAGGACAGTGTCTGAGTACATAATGTGGGGAAAAACAAACCTGGGAGGATTAAAGGCAGGTACCATCCTTACAGCCCATGTGTGGTGTGTGGCTCCAGCTCTGGCTGTGGGGAAGGGGCTGAGAGCCTCCATGGATGCAGGGAAACCCTCGCAGCTCTTGGGGCCTTTTGTTCTGGTGCTTCATTAGGCAAAGCAGAGGAGAGATTTAAGGGATTATTTGCTGCTCTTACAGAGGCTCAACAGCAAAATCCAACACCAAAAAAAAAGCCTTAAACTCGAGTTTATATATTTTGTCTGGGGAATTGCAAATTTGGAATGATACTTTATGAAGTGTAAAATGTAGTTTATAATAAACCACAAATTTCAGTTTATGGCTTCATTTTAAATCCCTGTTATCCACTCTCCCTGACCTGACTTAACAGTCAGAGGGCAAATCTCTTGAGTGGAAATAATTTTACATCAGTTGTCACGTACAGAAACTAAAAGGTCAAAATGAGATACTGTGGTAAAAGGTGTTCTGAATTACCTATTACATGTTATAGCTGTATTAATAATAATAGGAGAGGTTGAGAGAGCAGGATGGGTTAATGTAGCTGAATAAAACACCTTTTAGCTGTGAAATAATTTCTACCTTACTTGTTAAAGAACACATTTCATATCCCAGAGATTTAATAAAACTTTGGAGGGCCAATGCAAAAATAAATGTTCTGATAGGACAAGATGTGCTGAGACACAGGTGGTTGGAAGTCATTCTGCAGGTGAGGAGTGAGTTATTGAGACACTCCAACCCTTCCTTCCATGTTTATAGAACTCAAGATGGGTTCTGCTGCAGTTTTCTGAAAGGAGTTATTTAAGTAAAGCCAACCTTTTGTGTACAGTTTGTACATAGAATTTTTGTGTTGGCACTGCAATCTATGGTCTGCATTTCTTCAGCATTGCTGTGCTGTGAAGTTCTTGTTTTTAAGCCTCGGTGAATCTGTACTAGCTTGTTGGGTGGTTGTTAGAAAAATGGGTAAGTTTTTTCAGTTATAATTATATTAAATGTGAATTTGAATATACTCTTCATTTATATTGACTTTGAAGAGATTATCTTTTTGGATTTCCATTTATTATATTTGTTCTAAAAATATGTAAGCGCTTAATTATTTTTTTTTATCTGGCATTTGATCTGGATTGCCATTTTCATCTGTTGTCTTTAATTAAGCTTCCTGCTGGGTTTTGTAGCTTTGCAGTTCATACCTTGTGAAAGAATCAATTGATTTCAGTGCAGATTCCCACGGTTACTATTCTTAAATTGCTTTCTTAGCTCAGCAGAGTGGTGGCAGAGTTCTTGCAATTTGATCTTCACAGCCACTGCTGTTTATTTAAAAAAAATGACTACTCATGATTTTTTCTACTGCCTGCATTAGATGATTTGATCATTTATTTGTAGGCAGTGTTTGCTTCAAGGATTCACTGGAGCTGCTGCTTCATTCACTCACCCACAGCTGACTTCACTGCTTTTTGCAGAGTGTTTCTTCCTCTGGATACCATCCAGGTATTCCAAAAGTGCACAGGAATTTGACTAACATTCCACCCAAAGCCATGTGATTTCAATGGTTTTAATTATATTTATATAAAATAAATGCTTTTTAAATCATGTAACAACTGCCATTAGATATTTGGTGGAGAATTTAAAGGGCAAGTAAGTCTGGAGATGAAGGTAGGGACAGTGGGATTATTTAGATGATTCTGGGATTTATGGGACAGCTCTCTGGAATGTCAAAATGGGTTTTTTGGCAGAGGGTTGCAGAAGGGAAACTTTTTTCTTCTTATCTCCAGCATAAAAATGATGGGTGAGTAAGCAGTGATCTCTTGAGCTGTGTTTGAAATGTGTAATGGCTTTTCCAAGTCCTGCTCTCAGTAAACCTGTAAAACTGTGGATAGTGAAGTGTTTCAAACATGTCAGACACTGCTGTTAAAGCTCTCAGAAACGTGTGTAAATTCATGAATTTTTGTAAAATGTAAGCAATAATATAGAACACATTTATCATCTTTGTTATGGGCAGCCTGACAGTGCTGTGTGCTAAATGCACTTAACTGTGTGAGACTGGGATACAAAGCTCTGCCAGGAGAGGAATCAACACAGCAAAGGTTTTCTTACTTGTTAAAACCTGAGTTAAACAACTGATTTAAGAAATCAAGTAGTTTAAGACATCAAATTAAAACCATGGTTTAAATCAGTTAATAGTGGGAAACACAATTAGTTTTTATGTAAAGAACTTCTACCCAGGCAATTTGCAGGGGAAAAAAAGGTCCTTGAAGTGCTTTTTGCTGTATGTAATTTCATAAACCTGTTCTCCACATAAATGTGGGCTGCTTTATCCTAGGAAGCACTGGATATTCTATAACCCTAATTAAAACTGTGCCTTATTTACACTGTGGGCCTGCTAAGTGCATTGTGTCATTGTTTAATACTGTTGCTCAGTGTTGTTTCATTCAATATAAAGCCCCGGGTCCCACCCACCACTGGGGACTATATTTTTCATAGAAATAGTGACATATCCCATAATTTTGCTGCTGCAGCTCTAGTCTTGTGCTCTACCTTTTTATTTCTAAAAGAATCTTTTTGTCTGTGTGTTTGTGTGTGTGTTCAGATAACTTGGGTCTTATTACTAAAGGTACATCTGGAAAAAAAATGTGTTAATATGGGATGGAGTTCTGCTTTGCTTCTGTCTGAGGCAGCCTGTTTTGGAGAGGGGCAAAGCAGGTCATATCAGTGGTAAAATCATGTTGTGTGAAGTGCAGAGCTTCTGATGAGCTGTTCTCTTATCTGACATTACATATGAATAGAAAGCAAGTTGCCTGTAAAGCTTGCTTTAAATTTTAATAAACTGCAGAAAAGATAAGTGGTAATTTCCTGATGTGGATGCATCTAGTACAGCCTGCTAAACCCAAATTCCAGGATCATAAATTTTAAAATGAATCTTTGTGGCTTGAATTTTTAAGCCGGCGTGATAGATTTAAATTTTAGGGAAATAAATTTCCCTTCCTTTCCTCTGTCTGTATCAATCTTCCTGAAAAATGATGGAAGATTTGAATTTGAGAACACAATGAAAATAACAGGAATGGAGAGCAATAGAGGCGACTAATCCTCTAATTACTTTCTCTGAACACTGGGAATTGGGCTGCAGAATATCCTTCAGTACAATCTAGAGGAAGCTAAATTTATTCCATTCCAAAGCTATAAAGGGAGGGATTTTGCTACCAACTCAGAATAGTAATGGGCTGTGGTGGTCTTTATCTGATGGGAGCAGAGCAGATGTGGCTGCTCTGTCAAAGGCCTGTCTACAGACTTGAGTCTTCCTGGCTCTTAATTGCCCTGTGCTCACCCCTTCACACCCTGGGGTTTGAAATGTAACTAAACAATTCCATGATTTTATAAACGATGAGACAGAGCCCTCTGCTCTGGGCATGGGGGCTGAGGATGTGGCACATTTACAGCAATGACTGTTTGTGTTGGACTCTCCTATGAAAGTTCTCTTTGGCTCCACACTGATATCAAAGCTATTTAGTGGCAGACATGACCTGTATTTTGGCTCAAGCACTCTCAGCCAGTTCTTTTGTGCTTGCTTTGCTCAGTAGTGTGCTGTTGATATTGAAATTTTCCCCAGTCTCTTATTCCACACTGAAGTTTAGCAAATACACAAAGATGCTGAAGTTAAATGTGTGCCTTAGAGCTGAACCTCCCTGTACTGGTGTTGCCTGTGTTTTGTGAAGCTGGCTGGTAGCTTGGGCAGTAAAAGTTCTGGAGTAACACCCAGGGACAAAACAATCTGTGATAAATGAATCCTAAACTTGGTTTTAAGCACTTTGTTGTAGTTCTGGTGAGTGACTGAGAATGGGATTTGCTTTCTCACTGTCCTTCTCAGTTTGCAAGGTGGAGAGGCAGTGCTGGTCCCACATGTTCCCAGAGCTGTGACATCTCCTGCTGCAGAGATGGGCTTTTTTTGCCTCCCTTGGATACTTTAGAAAGGTTTGGGAAATGGGGCCAGCGTTGCTTTCAGTTGTGCACAGATTCAGAGACAGCACCAGGGGCGTTTACAGTCACTTAGGTTTTGAAATGAGGGTGAGAACTGCACATGTGGTGAGGAAAGCTCCTCGCTTCCCACTTGTTAGCAAGTTGATTTTTCAACTCCCGTGCAGCACGTAAATCAGGATTTAATTCTGACTGCTGTTTAACGTATTATCTTGTTGACTTAAATCACTTAAGTAGCTCAGTTAAACACAGTTCAGAGTGTGTGTGTGTTTTTAAATACATTAAGCTGTGCATGAGGAATGTGAGTAAGCTCTGAACTTTGCACAGGAAGATGCTGGTTAATGTGTATAAATGAGAGCTGGAAAAATTTTTGCTGCTGTTTACTGTGTACTTGTAGGACTACAGAACCCCAAAGTGATATTTTTCCACATGCAAGATGTGGGCTGTTAACTTGTGTTAGTGTACTGAGAGCTCAGATCATCCCTTTCATCCTCACAGGACACAGATCCTACAGTTTACCTGTCTTGTGCCTTCTGCCCCCAAAATCTCTTGCAGTAAGGAGGCTCTGTTTGGAAGGTGGGCTTAATATACTTTTCCCAAGAGCTGCTGTCAAGTTTGCTCAGCTTGGTTCAAGCATCAGTTGAACTATTCTACAGGTTTTGGGGTTTTTAAATTGAAAGTCTTCGTGGAGGAAATAGCCACAAAGTCCATTCTGCAATGATTTATTGCAGTTCCTGTAGGAATCCCAGAACAGTAAAAAAGAACCTGATTGCTTTTGGGTTTGTTCTGTCAAAGAGTGCCTTCTATCAGGATAATATTCCATAGTGTGATTTCTAGAAAGCAGCTTCTGTCCCTTGATGGGCTCTATAAAATATAACTGCTTTCTAGAAGCACTAAATGGCTTTTTGGCAAGAGGAATTTGCCTTTTTTTTCCTCCTCTTGAGAGAGTTTTGTGCAGCTGCTTAACAGGTCTGTTAAGGTAACTGTCTGGAGAGTCTTTGGCTGTCTTAATGTAAAACTGACTTGTGTCAGATGCAGTTTATGGTTTCTGGGAGCTGTGGAATGATGTGCAGCCTTCTCCTGGTGTTATTATGTGCTCTCCTTTGGCAGGCAGGCACAGCTTGGTGCTCAGGGGTGCTTTGATTCACAGAAGCATTCACTGCTGATGAGCCAAGTGTACAAATCTTTCAGTCTGTGTATTGATAAAAGCCCTTGAGGGGACTTTATCACTTTTTTTTTTTGTCTGGCTTTTAGTTAAGGATTCTAATTTGTGGCTATTTTGTGTGCTTGGCATACCCAAATACATGAGTGTAGCCAGGCATCTGCTGCTTTTGTTCCTGATGTGTATAAATGAATTGTAGACTGTTGGCACCAGAATGTTCAGTTACAAACATTGTTGCATCCTTCTCTAATTACTGATATTTTTGTGGGTGTGTCAAGAGTTTTGGGGATGTGATCCAGCTGCAGTGACAAAATCATGTTTATGCCTTCATATTTAAATCTATAGGCTTGTCATCTTCCCAGAGAAATCCTACTCTTAGGGAATTAATGCCAGGAGTTTTGGGCTCAGAAGTTTTGCTTTCCAGAAAGTCACACATGAGGGAAGGTCCCACAGGTGTCCAAAAAATTGTCTTAATAATTTGGTTGTAATCTGTATTGACAGGAACATGGAAATCTAACCTGTAATGCAGTGGGGATCCCCATATACTCTGCAGCCATCAGTTAATGAAAACAGAATCCCTGCTGGAGAAAATAAGACATAGTGGGCCTTTTTTTTTTTTTTTTTTTTTTAAGTTAAGTTTGGATAAGTTATTGTTGACTGCAAATATAAAAAAATTCAAAACTTCCAAAAATATGCATATGGGAGTCTGATACAACTCTTAAGGCCTCCTATCAAACAGATGAAACTCTGCATAGGACAGTGATAAACAGAAATGTCTCCTGAGTCTCCAAAGCAGGTGAAATTTGTCCTCAACACAGGATTCCAGCAGGCAACTCCAGAGCAGCTGTGATAGAAAGTGTCACAGCAATGTGCAGGCACTGATGTGTCCAGAGGAGCATTCTGGATTTTTGGAAGGATGATTTGTGCTTTGGGTAGTTGATGTGTCTGACACTGCTACAGCTTTGTGTGATGCCTCTGAGCTCTCTCTGGCTCTGGTCTACTTGGGGGAGGAAATTCAGCAAACTGAATAAAGGAGGAAAAATACAGATAATTTCAAAGATGGATGAAAGACCACTTGTAATAGAACATTACTGAACATGGACAGAAGAAAATGGAAGGAGAGAAGAAAGATTTTAAGGGCTAGAAAAGTGAAAAGGTGAGATTGGGAGGAAAAGGATTCATAGGTTGGTTCTGTAAAGTTTTGGTTTGTTGGTTCACAACTACCAAAAGTTGTTGATTTACAAAGCAACTCCTCAGTCACTGCATCATAAAGTTGGTGCCTGTTGGTATAAACTGGTGTCTACTTCGAGCTGCTTTTACTTGTTAGGGGGAGCAGCTGGGCTTGCAGAGCTGCTCAGGAGTCCTAGGCATGAGGTGGGGCTCTGGTCTGGTCAGTGGCTGCAAAAATGATGGTTTGGACCCCTGACTTCAATCTGTGCAATTTCACCAACACCCTCTGTGCATTTTGAAGATGTTGTGAACGCTCACTTTGGTTGGAGGAGTAGCCTACTCTACATTCTTCTCTGGAAAAGCAGAGTACAGCCAAGTGTCTCATGAGCCCTGATGTAGCTTTGCAGCAGCTTATGTAGGAAAACTTTGGGATTTCTGCTTCCTTCCTTGCTGCAGTACCCAACCAGAGAATTAGGGAGAGGCCTGTTTTGATGCTGTCTCTGGAGAGGGTGCTGTGTGTGGTATTGGCTGGTTGTCTAAACCAACACAGATTCAGCAAATGGAGAAAATGTTTTAACATCTGCCTGGTGAGTTGATCAATGGTGATCAACAGCCCCACATGTGCACTTGGAGCACATGGCTTTGATGTGTGCTCGAGTCAAATGTGCTGTGCCTCGTGCCCCCTCCCACCTCCAACCTCAGCAGGAAAGGGTGCACAGAACAAACCCGGGAGTGCTTCAAAAGCCATAAAAACGTGAAGTGTAAATAAACCACACTGTGCTGACTCGGTTTGTGTCGTCACTGTGCCCATGTGCCTTGAATTTTGGGGGCTGATCTGCATTCAGTAAATTGAAGTGGGGTGGGTGACCTGTCATTTGCATGCTTCAACTCGTTCATTGTGACAGGGGTTGCAGACAGTGCCACACGTAGATTGTTTGAAAGTGACAAAATTTAATTTCTTTATGGTGGCACATTTCCTTCCCTACATGCAGTTACTGGCTCTTGGTCTTTTTTTTGGCTATTTCCTAACACTCATTTAGTTGTCAAGAAAGTATTGACAGCTGAAGTATTAGAAACAGACAAGGTGTTAACATTGGTATTTCAGAAATGACTGCATAGATGTTGTTGCAGTGTAATGTTTATAAGGAAGGGGAAAGCTGTGGAAGAATGGGCTTGTATGGAGCTGTGCAGGAAGCAGAGGCTGAGTTAAAAGAGCTGGGCCAGTGGTTCTGATTGGTACAGATATTTCAGCCTCTCCTGTAGGCACATGAAACCCACAAGAGTTCCATAATAATGTCTTTTTCTTTGCAGAAGGCTATAGGAAAACTACAGTGTATATATAATAGCTGTATCACTAGGCAGAGGTCAGTGGAAATTTATTGAAATGCAGTGTTAGAGAAGCGGTAATTCTGGACACTTTTAGATTTGAGACAGAGTAAAATTGCAAACACTCTTTAGCTAATGTTATTATGAATTGGTTTTTGTCTTAATTTGCTGGGAAACTTCCCAAGTGGACACACTTTTCTGATGTGGGTAAAACAGCAGTGGCTCATGCTCGTGAGGTTTTGTTACGTTTCCTTACGATAACTCAGAGTCTGGCAGTCAGTCCATCCAAAAATCCAGTGGAAATGGGATGTGTTCTTCTCTTTTGAAGGCTTCCTTCCTTGCTGGCTAAAGCTTCCTTTTAAGTTGCAAGATCTTTTGTCTGACATCCCTGAGTGTTTCTTGTGTTCTCTTTTTGTGAAAGCAATGGAAGGCTGGCAGCCAAGTCCGAAAGCATTTAACTCATGAAGGCTCTGCTGTCATTAATTTTAAACACGTCACTGTGGTGTCGGTCAGCCTGACTACCAACAAAGAAAACTAAAGTGTTCCCATAAATCATTTTATTGTCCTAATCCAACCTAATTAATGAAACTAAAACTCCTATTCTGATGAAGCAGCCCTTCCTGTGAGACATCTGCCTCTTTCTTAATGGATTTTAACTTTTATTTCTGCTGTTGTGCACAAGAGTTGGTGACCGTAATAACGTTAAATCCCTCTTGCCATCATTGGGGAGCTCACCTGGCACAAGGGAATGGTTAATTTTAAATTTCCAAATGCAGAGATTTTTTTTATTTTTTTCATTCCTTGGAAACATGGTTTGCGAGCCAGGGAGAAGCAATAAAATCTCTATTTCTAGAAGTGGATTAGACTTGTTCCCTGCAAGCTTTGCAAGCAGCAGCCTGAAGGCTCTGAGAATTTTGGGATCTGCTTCTGTAGTTCATTGACACGCTCCTGACACGGAAGGCTTGACTTAATAGTGTTAAGTTGATGTAATCGTGCCGTGAGCTCCTGACCTGTTCTTGAACTCTGGGCTGGAGGTGACTGAGGGGAATGAGCAGCACTGCCAGTGAGCAGGGGTTTGCTGGGGCACACCAGGACGTGGTCCTAGATAGGGAACATCTGGCTGAGGACAGATGTAAATTCAGTGTGGGAGAAAAAGGTGGAAATTCTGTCTGAAGAGCCATTTCTGCTCTTGGGGATAATCTGTTGGAGATTTGTTAAGCTCTAGTTTTGTTCCCTCCTTTTTCTGTATCTTTGCTAAAAAAGCAGAGCACTAAGAAACACTGGTTTTGAATATAACCCCTATATATTCTTATTCCCTTAATCTACGAGGTGACTTTATGTGGGGTGAGGGAATTCTATTTTCTCACTTCTTGAAATGATGATAAAACTGATAGCATTCACCTTTCCCAGGGAGTGAGTGGAGAGCAAAGAATTCAGATGGACTGAGATATTCCAGGGGCTGGCAGAGTTGCTGTGTTGCTGCTGGGAAAGCAGGCTCTGTTTGATCTCTATTTGATCTTGGCTCCTCTGAGACCTGACAGATTTGTAAGTCATAGCCTTTAGCTGCTGCTTTGATTGCGAGGGCAAAGTGCTGGAACGAGGTTTTGTTCTCAAAATGGAGAGAAAGGAGCAAGAATGAGAAAGTGTGTGTAAGGAGGCAGGGGAAAAACCAAGGCCAAGTGTAATTCCAGCCAGCAGGAAGGATATAACTGGAAACTTGAGCTACTAGCAAAGTTGAAAAATGAAAAATAATAATAAAAAAGGAATATTTGCTTGGCCATGCTATTGTGAGGGTGAGGTCATGGACCTTCTCCTTTCAGTCTCTGTTAAAATCAAGCAGTTTTGATCCAAAATCACCAGAACACAAATCTTGAGGTGGTGGGGGAGCTGTGGGGTTTGTCTGGAGCAATGAGAAGGAATCTTCCTACTCACCTTAAGAGCAGGCTCAACATACAGTGGGTCTTGGATCTTCCATCTGGAAAACCCCATGGAGATGGATGGATTGCTGTGCAAACAGGAGCCTGTCTTGGAAAGGTGCTGGGGAAATCTGTCCCTTCATGCCATGTAGAATATGGCACCTCAGGGTTCTCTTACTGCTTTTGTTTGGCATTTGGACTTCAAAAAATCCCTCAGCCCCACTGTGGATGTAGTCACTAGCAGTGGAATTATTCTGGAAAAACCTCTTGCTGCTGTTTGTTCCTCCACAGGGTTTTTGTCAGTTCATCTGCACTTTGCTCACTGTTTCCTCCAAAGGGAGTTACTTGAACTCAGCAGCTCAAGCCAGTTAAGTGTATAAAACCAACTGTTCTGTAGGCAGCTGAATTAACTCAGCCTCTGAATCCCCACCAACATTCCTGCTGGACAAGAGGTGGGATGTGCCAGGTGCCAGGGCCAGCCTGGATGGTTTGGTTTGGCTTGGTAGGGTCAGGCTGTGGGTGTTAATGAGGTTTTTTCCAGCATTTTCCAGTATTTGTATCTGTTGGAAACTAATTTGAGGTGGGTTTTTTTCCCTGTTCAATTGATAATTTTCATTAAACTTTTAAGAACCTGAAAAATAGGAATAAACTGCTCAAAGTAAGCTCATGAAAGAGTAAAGGAGCCCAAAATGCTGCAAGTGCCTGAAGGAAGATTTCTCTTCCATGACTCCTCAGGTAAAACCACAACCCTGGGATTTATGGTTGGATTTGATGATCTTAAAGGTGTTTTAAAACAACTAAAATGATTCTACAATTCCTCTCACTCAAAAGCTTAGTGGATTCTAAGCAAAAGCTTTGAAAATACCCAGTATTGCTGTGGGGGATCTTGGCAGCCTTGGAGGTGAGACAGAGGTAAAGTTTAGTGCCAGATTCCTGTTCTTCCTTGTCCTGTTTCCTGTCTGGAAGGTGGACATGGTGTTGTCCAGCCTGAAACTCTGAATTTATTTGCTAGAACTTGTGAAGCTGCTGTAATTCCTGTGGGAGTCAGGGCTTTTCTTCCCACTTCAGTTGCTACACCAGACAAATTATGTGACAGCTTCAAGGGATTTTGAAGGGGCAATCCTGCTGATGGAGAAAACAGTCTGGAAATTTGAATGCTAAAAGCAGTAAAAAGGCAAACTTGACTATTTTGGTTGCAAACGAATCAGATTTGTGCAATCAATCTCCAGACTCTTTTGGGACTTGTATTAGTGTGGTTCTATAGTTCCTCAAGCAATCAAAATCCTTCATGATTTTGCCTGTGTCTGCATTCCACTCCCAACAGTGTTTTATTAGGAGCTTTAACTTCCACTGTTTTGTGTAGTTCCTAAAATACTGTTACCTGTCGGTTTTGGTTTGTTTGGGTTTTTTGGCTATTTGCTTTGAGACCAGCACTTAAAATGCCTGTAAAGTGTCTTTGAATTGGAGCAACTGTTGGTGCTGAGCAGGCTGTGAAAGCACACAAGCTGAAACATTTTCATAGCGTTCTTGGCTTTTTCCAAAAATGATTACACAATACCAGGAAATTAAATGTAGCATTTCTTCACTGAAAATAACTGGGTATAAATAATGGAAAACAAAGAGGAGGGGAAGTAGATGGGGAAGAAAAATTGGGAGGGGAAAGGAGCACACACAGAAAAGAAGATTATGTCCTACCCTGGATTTTCAGAGGACACACTGACCCTGGTCAGTATTATTAATATATCTAAGCCCTGAGCTCTGTAGGCGTAGAGCATGACCTTCCTCAGTAATTCAGGAAGTCCTCGTGTTTCCCTCTGTGTTTTTTCTGTCAGACCTTAAAACTTTCAGCTTGAGTTCTCACCAAAGCAGCTTCCATGTGATCCAGAAGCTTGTCTGACAAGAGCCTGAGCTTGGGGCACACATCCCTGCCTGGGAATTTTGCCTGGCTGCTGGTGGCCAGTGCTGCAGAGTGGCTGGAGCTGCAGGCAGGACAGTCACATTAACAGTCTGTCCTCTCTTGTATCCCAGCTGCAGCAGAGTTTTGTGGAAATGAGTGAAATCTTCTGTATCAAAGCTATTACTTTCTAATGCTTGAAATGGTGGTATCTGAAAATACGAATATGAAGTGATTATTACTGTATTATGCTTAAAACTTAAGGTATGAGGGTCTCCTGATTATCACTTTATTTCTTTTATATCCTAGGAACACCTGAGACCTGCCCAGGGTTTGAGATCCCTTTCTTAGTTGTCAAACAGGCACAGAGGAAAAACTTTTGAGACCACAGCTCAGTGTCCTGGCAGGTCACAGACTTCACCCAAACTGCATCTTGGTGCCAGTTGCTCTTGCAGCTGTATGTCCCTACAAAACACTATAAATAATCTGGGAAATTCAGAATCTGCCTATTGCTGATTACCAAGTGTGTTCACATCGCTTTTCAGCTGTTAAAATTCCTAGACTTCATCTTCAGGTTTTGTTAAAAGCTTTATTGCAGAAAAGAAGTACTGGGAAAGGCCCTCTTGCCTAATCATAGAGTGGTTTGGTGGGAAGGGACTTTAAAGATGTTCCAGTTCCACTCCTCTGCCATTGGCAAGGACACTTCCCACTAGAGCAGGTGCTAGAGCTTCCAGCAAGAGGCACATTGTAAAAGCAGAGTCTGGTGTTGTAAATGCATGAGGTTTGCAAAAAGCAATTCTCCCATTATGTGTTTTTAATAGTTCTGTGTCAAGTACTCTTGCTAACCCTTAGCAGGCTTTTAGTATGCACATAGATGTTTTTAATACCTCCAGCATTCAGAAGGATTTTTAATGATTTGTTCAATAATTGATGTAGCTTTGGCATAATTTAGGCTTTTGTGAGAGATGGCAGGCAGATGAGTAGAATATATTTAGTTGTTTAGTTTAATCATCCCTGTCTGTGAATTCTTTAGGTGGAAAGCAGAACGAAGGAATGGAACAAGTGAGAGAGAACCTCTTGGAGAAAATTATCCCCTTAGCTGAAAACTGGAGAAAGCCTTAATTAACCTATTAATTTATTGCTTAAGTGTCTACAAAGTGTTTTCTGAGCAGTAACAGTCATTACCTTCCAGGATGGTGTGTGGTTATATGGACCTTTATATTTACATTTATTTCCCTGTTAGCCAAGAGACTGAGTTTCTCAGCTCGTTTCCCTCAGTCTTGGTGAGATAAAGCAGACAACAGGACCTGTCCTCTTCTTGCCTTCTTTTAAATACTGAAATCCTGTTTAGTCTTTGCTGAATCCATACCTATAGACAGCAGGCTACTTTGACAGGTAGTAAGAAGTACCCTTTAATGAGCAAAACCACATTGAAAGTGATTGGGGTTTGTCACCAGTTACATAAAATTGCTGGGCTCTTTCTGATATAACCAGAAATATACTTAACAGTAATGATATCCCTGAAATCCTGGCTTTTAACTGGAAATCATTTCTATAGCTCACTTGTTTTAAAAACAAGCCAAAACTCCCTCATCTCCAAGTCTTTGCTAGGGTACAAGTTGCTGCAAGGGTTAGGAGCCAAATATCATTCCAGAGAGAAAAGGTGTTTGGAGTCTGAACTGTAAAAATGGTGAGCATTGGGTACTTCTGAACTAGAAACAAGTGCAGCTTGGGGTTTTCCATTAAATGCAAACAAAAGAAATCCTATTGTATGTGTTTACCCAACCTTGTAATAACATGTTACGATACACTGCTTTTCCTGATCATAGCAAAGGTGTTTATGTAGCAAAATGAATTTGATTACAATATTTTTATGTGTAATAGACATCTTTTTTTTTTATTCACCAGGCAATCAGCTCGAAAGGTCATCACAGTATCTCTTTCACATTATCCAGAAGCCAGACAGTTATAGTGGAATATACTCATGATAAGGATACAGACATGTTTCAGGTAAGGCTCTGAAACACTCAGATTGTTTTTTAAAAGCAACATAAAAAAACCCCAGTTCTGCATTATCCTCTGGGTATTCTCTGTGACCTGTGGGATTTCCACAGTCTGACCCAGCTGCATTAATATGGAAGCACTTTGAAATTCTGCATTCTGCTCCTCTCCTCAAACCCACACCAGCATCTGTTAATATTCTTACTGACTTACTCCTTTAATTGTACTCTGCCTTTTCTCCAAAGACAAGCAGTGCTGGAGAGAAATGTGTGCACTGTTTGGACTCATGAATGAGCACAGAATTACACCCACCACCCTCCAGTTAATCATGTAGCTGGAGTAAAAAGGAAGTGGAAGGAGTAGGTCCTGGGAGGGGAAGGGAGGAAGATGAAAGTGAAGGTGGGCCGGTGAATGTGGGAGCTGTGCAGTAGGGGAGACAAAGCAGTAATAAATGATGAAATGTTCCTGAGAGGTGTGCAAATCTCTCAGGTGGTGTAGGGCAGTGGGCTGAGTTCTCTAAGCTCCCATCCATTGTCCAGCATGTGCTCATTGTTTCCTGTGTGCATTTGTGGTTTTCTGCATCATTTCCCACTCTGGTAGCTGAGTTATTTTCTTGTGCCATGCTTATTTTTATGTATAATAAGAGAGAGCAGAAATCCTCTGCAAACTTAGACTTCAAACCTGAGGAACCCAAACATGCACAGCCTTTTTCATTCTAGACTGATCAGGTCTGTGTTATCTTTGACTTCTAATTAGAGCATCTCACCAGCAATTGTGATCCCTCCTCATTCAGCCTTTCATATTTAGAAGGGTCAGCAGTTGAGTGCAGTTGACAGAGGAGGAAATAGCTCTTTGGAGATGTCATTGCTTCTCTTGACTTCTGTGTTTTGCTCTATATTAAATTTTCCCAGTGTGACTGAAACTATTAGGTCCAAATAGGAATTGATTAAAACCCAGTCCTGTTCATTTGCTGCAGAATGAAGGATTGAGCAGACAGGGTGAACTGAAATAGGTTTTTCTGTGTTGACTAGTGAAAGAAAAATGTTAACCCATCCATTGGGGTTACTGTGTGATACTTGTTTAGCTCTTGAGTAGCTCCAGTGAAATTTTTTCTTGTATAAAAATTTTGAAAAGCCATTTTTGAAAGCTGAATTTTTCCCCCTTCTTGAGTACAGTAAAAAAATGAACAAAGAGTTGCAGAACAGCTGCTTTTCTGTGCATATTGTATAGACAGCTATTGCACACTGTCCTAGTAGTGGGTACAGCTTTTACTGGGGGGGATAAAACACCATTTCAGTCTTGGGATGTGTGACCTCTGAGTGCTGTGTCCTGGCTCAGGTTCCTGAGGATTGCATTCCATGCACTGGCCTGCAGGGGCTGATGGCTGGGGAGAATGGAAACAGGAGTGGTCAGGTAGACTGTGGCAGTAACTCCCCACTGAAGCAATGCCAGAGCAGTTGAAGAGGTTTCCATTATTTTTATGAGCCATTAGATTTTAACTGTTCTCATGAATCTGTGGGAGAAAAGTTACTTGAGGATGTTCAGTGCTGTCCTGTGGTATATGATGACAAATTCCATGTCTATTGATCACAGAGTAGAGTTTCAGGCATCACTTGGACAGACAATCCTTGGAGTTTACTGTTTTCTTTTCAATTGTGTGTTCTTGGCTTGAGTAGGATGTGGAAATTGAAAAGGGAGGGGTAATTCCTGGACCAGAGGATTGTCCTGAGCCTTGAGGCCCCACTGTGATTACTGTTAACATTAACCTGGGCAAATCACTTGGCTTTGTTTTTTTCTTTATTCTCACTGTGCTTCCTGAGCTGTTATTTTGCTGTGGTGTTTGTAGCTTTGGTTTTTGGATTTTTAAAATGTAACTGTATTATGAAATCTGTGTGCAAATGCTACTATGCACCTTTGGCTCAGTGACATCCAGGTTAGATTTCTTCATTTAACTACAAAAAGAATGTTCAAATGTGTTCCTCTGGCATCTCCCAGACTCTCTATGCTCCAGCATCCATGTGCTGCTATAAATGAAGATTTTCTGCAGAGTTTAACCATTCTGTTGATGGCGAATAAGCTGAAGTTGAACCTGATCCTTCATGGTTTGTTGGGGTGAGAATGGGTTGATTAGACCTGTTCATGCCACTACAAAGAACCAAAATGTGCAGCTCCCACCCTAAAGAACTACAAGTTTATATAAGAAGCAGGTACATTCAATATGAGGCATTGATTTTTTCCTGAAGAATGGCCCTTCAGAAGATGCAGAATCCAATTCTCACTCTCACCAGAGTGAAATTCTGTTGAAGCCCAAGAAGCTGCAGCTGTTAAATTCTGTGCTGGCAGGTTTTGCCTTGTGTCAGGAGCAGTGTTTCAGCAGCACTGCAGTGACTGACAGCAGACAGCAGCAAACCAAGGGCCTGCCTGCCTCTCACACAGCCCTTAACAAGCACCTGCAGAGGAGACAGCACTCACTGCCCCTGCAGCACCTGGCACGTTTAGGGGTTCTTTTGGGAGTAACTGAGGGAAATCATATGGCACAGGTAACAAGAAGGGTCCCAAAATACAGCCTGAAATGCTGGGAAGAAGGAAATCTTCTGTGCTGTGGAAGAAAATGGGAGAAAAATGAGAATAGAGCAGCTCTGAGTAATGTACTCTGTCTGTAGTGACTGTAGCCTGACTGACTGCAGAGGAGTTAAATGCTTTGGAGGGTGGATGTTGATAGCATCCAGTTTTTCATTTATTCCTTAGGCACTTGCTTTTCAGGTAATCTCAAACCCAGATTCTTGATTTAATACAGAGCTTGAGAAAATTGCCAGATTTTGAAGGCCACTTTTTCAAATAAATTCTAATGCTGAAAAGTAGCACAATACATGAGACTGATCCTCTAGAAGGATAGAGGATAGGAAATAGGAAAAGGGAAGAAAACAAAATATTTAAAATAATTTGATTTTGCATAGACATACTTGTGACACAAATGAGATAAGTGCTTTAAGTGTTTATATAAAATACTAAATATCATTCCAGAGATTAAAAAAAACACATAGAAGCATTGTTTATAGATCTTAATGGTTATATCCAAGCAAATTTGGGTTTCATGGTGAGTGATTAGTGTGATGTAGGAAAGGATGGGAGCACACACGGCTGCTTTATCAACCCTGAAGAAAAAAATGAGGCAGGTTTTTCTCTAATGGCATCTAAAAGCTTTGAGAGAATGATCTGTTTCAGAGACTGCAAGAGGCAGAAACTTGTTGTGAACAAATTAATTTCTTATTTGTTATTGATTGTCCTTTAAGAGACTCCACATACAGATAGAGAATAGTCAAAAGTTATTCATGAGGTTCCTGCTGCTGCTCAGTGCTGACTCTTAGCAGGAATTGCTTTGGATGGGAAATAGAAGCCTGTTAGAAATAATACTGTAAAAGGAAGAAGAATATTGCTTTGTAAGATTTAGTTTCAAGTTGTCAGGTTACATAAATCAGAAATATCCCATATTAAATAGTTTCTAAACTCTGTCTCCTGGGTATTCTAGTAGATACTTTCTGTGAGAAATTGAAATGTACACTTTTGATTAGGCCTTGTTGAGTGTTTCCTATGCAGAGAGCTCACTCCATTTTCTACTTGGGATACAGGGACAGGAACTGGATGTGTCACTGAAGACATGAATTTTGACATGTGTTAGAGTGTAACCCTGCAAAGTAGAGCTGGGAGCAGGAGAGAAGGACAGGAGAGATCCCTCTGCTGTTTCTGTCAATTCAGTTGTGACAAGGCCTAGGTGTTGATAATATTCATTTCCTTGACTCTTGAACAGTGTTTCTTTAAAGCAGATGTAGTTTTCAGAGATGTTTGTTAATGATGGAACTGTACATGGCTCCCCATAGCTGCCTTTCAAGAGCATGATCTGAGCAGAGTGGAACTTCTTGGGGGACAATGAGATCGTGTTGAGTGAGGAGGTTATTTAATATCAATGTAGATACCTAATACTGAAGGTAGTTCCATGTGAAGAGTATTCCTAATTCTGTTTGATCACAAGGTGTCTGTAAAATTAATATTCTGTTCCACTTCTTGTTCCTCAGCTCCACTTTCCCAGCTAAGCTCAAAGTTGTTGTAACACTAATTTGCCTGTAGAAATATTGATAAAGCCTCACTTGTCTGTCTGGCAGTCAGATCCCTCCATCCATGCAGTCATGAAGTTTTCTCTTCCAGATATTTCCAGATTTAGAATTAAAATATTTAGCTGGTGAGATAGAATAATACTCCTGTCTACTGATAAGTGTGTTTCATTTCTGCTCAACTCAAGAAAATTTTTTAATTCTGTTAGTCATGCATGTGCACGATTAGGAATAAATTTCATCATATGATGAGTTTTGACTGAAAACTCTTCTTTCTGGGACTACAAATCCTCAAAACATGAAGGTGGGTAGCTCTTTGTTATGACATATGAAAATAACCGACATCTGGGTCTAAAAAAAGTCCTTTATTTTCATGGCAAATGAATTTGGAACTGGGAAATGTGAATAAAACTTGTCAATCCAAGCTAGTGTTTTCTCAACTGACAGAATGTAGTGGCAAGTAATTTGCTGTGGTTGGATGAGGAAATAGCAAGGTGATAATACTTTTTTTGGTGGCAATACTCTTATCAAACAGATCAGCTGTGTTGATTTATTTCAAGCAAGCATGAACGTCACTTGTGGTAAGTGAAAATTTGTCATCCCATCTCTGTGATGTATTTCTGCCTAGGACAAATGTGGAAATACAGGTTAGTCTGTGGTTGGATCTTGCCATCCAAAAATTCAGTCAACAGTAGTTGACTGTTGTCATCAGTATTAACCTGGCAAAAGTGTGTCCTCAATGCTTCATATTTCTGTGGGTATTTCTAGTTATACCGTTATCTTAATTTTTTTTTGCAGGTTGGGAGGTCAACAGAAAGCCCCATAGACTTTGTAGTAACAGATACTATTTCAGGAAATCAAAATAATGATGAAGCTCAGATTACCCAGAGCACCATCTCCCGATTTGCCTGCAGGATTGTTTGTGACAGGAGCCCACCATACACAGCAAGGATCTTTGCAGCTGGATTTGACTCGTCTAAAAATATATTTCTTGGTGTAAGTACTGCTAATAATGATGTTATGGGCAAGCTCTGGTTTATATTCTGTTATTTTCAAGCCTCCAAATCTCCTTTTACTGGTTGATAACTTGTACTGTCATTAGACTTTTATTACTCCAATGCAGCAGCTGCAGAGTTAAGTAGAAACTGCAGTTTTATGTGCCTGAGTTATCACCAGCAGAGACTCGTGGTCATAATTGTCTTCAACAATGAAGCTGCACTTTAGTGGCTGTTAGTGGGTTTTCCTTAGGTTGGTTTGATGTGTTTCTGATAGTCACTGTGACTGTCACACGCAGGAGAAAGCAGCCAAGTGGAAAAACCCAGATGGCCACATGGATGGATTGACAACCAACGGGGTGCTGGTCATGCATCCCAAAGGAGGCTTCACGGAGGAGTCCAAGCCCGGAGTGTGGCGGGAGATCTCCGTCTGCGGGGACGTGTACACGCTCCGGGAGACCAGGTCTGCTCAGCAGAGGGGCAAACTGGTGAGTGCAAGTGCTGCAGTCAGGCAGGGGCTTTCCTGGCTTTGAATGGAGGCAGGTGCAGGGGGATGGCCCTGAGCAGTGGGTGCTGCAAGCATCTAAACCTGTGTGTCACAGCAGATCTTGCTCTGCTGTTCTGTTCCTGGTCGTATGGGAGAGCACTCACAACTGTCTGCTAATGCCACTTTCTAAACTGCAGTAGCACAGAGTGTGAAAGCTAAATAAACTCTGCTCTGGAATCTCCATCTCTGAAATGTTCTCCTGGGACATGGGCATGTTTGGAAGTTGCTGCATGGGGAGCTTACTGCCGGCAGAGTCCACTTTTGTGCAAAAGCAGCTTGGGTAAGGCAGCTTCTGTTTGATTTCCCTGCCACTGGGAAGATGAGAGGAGCCCTGGAAGTATATTCCTGTTTTCTCCTGTGAGGCAGGATGGGCTTTGCCTTTCCCAGAAGTGATGAGAGATTTCAGCTGCCAGAGACCTGTGACACATAAAACCAGGAGAGAAGTTCCATGAACTGGCTTTCCAACTCTGCCATTGGCTTTGCAGCAAACTGACTGCTGAAAGAGTTAGGAGAGTGGAGTTGGGCTGTTCTGCTTTCAGCAGACACCCTGCAGGACATAAATTGCTTTGTCACACTGATGGTGGCAGGCAAACGTCGCCTGGGGACCTGGACAGATGATGTGGCAATTGCAGCCTTTGTACGTGGTTAGCAAAACACCTTTTTAGTGCTGCTAAAGAGAGGCACAGCAAAACAAATGAATCCCCCTCCCTGCATCCAAAATGAGTTGAATTCTCATTTAAATAAAATTGCATGGCACACTGGTATTGATGTGATCAGTATTCGTTGATTGGGTTCATAAAACCGAATGCAGGCTGTATAATGAATTGAACATGTTGCATATGAGGGAGCTTTTTGCCTTGCTGTTTGTGAAGGAATTATCTGAAAAGAGCATCAAATCAAGGCTTCTCTCATCTCTACTTGAACCACTAAATTTTTCTGCTGGAATTACTTTGCACTGGTGACCTCTTATCTGTAGTCTGTATTGTACCACTGAGGTGTTTTGTGCAAGGATGATCCACAGTTAATCTGTGAATTTAAACTGGATTAAAATGTAAATGCCGAATTGGTTGTCATTCATAGTATTCTTAGGCAGATGTGATGATTTCATGTGACCTACTTAATGTATTTGTTTTTATTTGTTCTGCATTAGTGGTTTTTTCTGTGCATAAAGCCAGGCAGTAGGTCTGTTTTTCTCTTTAATTTTATAAAGAGCCTTTTTAATATATATTTATCATTAATAAACTGATGGCAAAAGCATGGGTTACTTACATGTTTGTGACATTAAAATAATATTTCAGCCAAGTACAATGTGTGTTTGGCATAATCCCTTGAAAATGTTTTAAGTACCTGCTTTTAATCAGAGAGAAGCCTTTAGGCAGTGCTCACTGGGGCTGTTTGCTTGGAATACCTCATTAAATAAAAGGCCTAATGAGTGGGGTGGGTAATCGTTCATAAGCTGAGCCTGTGTGGCTTCAAATTTGTCACCTGAGAGATTCAGCTGGTAATTCAGTCTGCTGCAGGGGTGAGCCATGCAGGTACCTGTGCTGCTGCTGAGGCACACTCTGGGAGCTCATGCTTCTGCAAAATGCTTCACCTTTGCCACAACCCCAAAAAATGGTGTCTGAGAGGCAGGACAGCTGGCCTGTCCTGCATAGCAGTTTTTAGTCCAAAAAGGATTTTTTTTTTCACTGTGAGAACAGCTTCTGTCAGTCTGTGTGGGCAAAGAGTTCCAGGAGAGAATCTGCTAATGCAGCCCTTAGGGAATGGCACGTGTTTTCTGCAGTCTATCAGGACTTACTGAAATATGACAAAGGCAGAGAATCAATACTGGAGGAAAAAGTGCGTGCTCAGGGGCCCAAAGGCCGCGTGTAATAATTTGTGTTGCAGCTGGAAATGCAAATCCCCCGTACAAGCACAGAATCCGAGACCAGTGCTCGTTACAATCCTAGATGTAGGTTAGGAGGTGAGGTGGATTCAGGACAGCAACAAGACAAAATTAAGCAGCATCTAAGGAGGTTAATGCTGAGAGAGGCGATGCACTTACAGAACTGACCCGGTTGTGAAAGCTCTGAGGCTAAACCACCTCCCCTTGTGTCCTGGCACCAGGTAGAAAACGAGACCAACGTGCTCCAGGACGGCTCCCTGATCGACCTGTGCGGGGCCACGCTGCTGTGGAGAACGGCCGACGGCCTCCTGCACACGCCCACGCAGAAACACATCGAGGCCCTGCGGCAGGAGATCAACGCCGCCAGGCCCCAGTGCCCCGTGGGCTTGAACACCTTGGCCTTCCCCAGCATCAACCGCAAGGACGTGGTGGAGGAGAAGCAGCCTTGGGCCTACCTCAGCTGCGGCCACGTGCACGGCTACCACAACTGGGGCCACCGCAGCGACACGGAAGCCAACGAGCGCGAGTGCCCCATGTGCAGAACCGTTGGCCCCTACGTGCCTCTGTGGCTGGGCTGCGAGGCCGGCTTCTACGTGGACGCCGGGCCCCCCACGCACGCTTTCACCCCCTGTGGACACGTGTGCTCCGAGAAATCTGCCAAATACTGGTCCCAGATCCCGCTGCCTCACGGGACGCACGCGTTCCACGCCGCCTGCCCGTTCTGCGCCACGCAGCTCTCCGGCGAGCACAACTGCGTCAAGCTCATCTTTCAGGGCCCCATCGACTGAGAAATCACTTTGCAATGACCACAATAAAAGTTTTCCTTAACGATTTACTGTGAAGATTTTTGCCACTAACTCTAGATTTTACCTTTTTTTATAATGTTATTAATAGGGGTGGTTGGGGTGGGGATGGGGGAGCGACAAGGATGTGGAGGGACTGTGGTGGAATTGGGATACATTGATACCTGGAACTTGACAGATATCAGTGGTGTTTGCATGCTCAAAAGCAGCATATTCATGGAGTCTTCTTGGTCAAATTGTAGTATATTTGTAATCTTTTTATTAGTACCCTGGATCAGAAAAAGGTGTCTTAAATGATTTTTTTAAGCTAAGATTTTTTAATGGAAAGGTTTTTTCTTCTAAACTTTGACAAGCCTTTAAAAGCTATTTTTCAAATCTAGAAGGAACATACAGAATGTAACTGTCTTTAATTTGCAATATAATTTAACTTGAATAGTTTCTCAAGGAGCAAATACAGAATGTGTGGACAACCACAGGTGAATGTTCACTAGAGATAATTGGATATGTAAGAGAAAAATTAGCTGCCTAAAGTGTAGAGGATAAAAGCTATTAAAATATCTATTATGGTATAACACAGCTGGCCAAAAAGGCATCAAAGATTACTTGAAACTGAGGAAATCCTGTTTGCATTGATTTCCTTTCAGTGTAATAGATATCCACTGGCTATTAGGTGTGGGAGATGGCTGATTATTTTCTTTTTTTATTATTTTTTGTTCCATTTAACCTGCATCTGGTGAAACCACTTTACTCTTTTTCCATACTTGGCTCTGGGATTTGAGCTGATGTTCTGTGTATGTGAAGTGTGGCCTTTTTATTTCTGCTTTACTTTGCTCACCCTCACTGCTCCTGATCCAGGACCTTTGGGTGAGTGGAGGCCACAGAATCCCAGAATGGTTGGGTTGGAAGGGACCTTAAAGCCCATCAGTTCCACCTTCCACCATCCCAGGGTGCTCCAACTTTGGACACTCCAGGGATCCAGGGGCAGCCACAGCTTCTGTGGGCCCCCTGATGGAGCCAGAGACGTGTCCAGGCTTTACTGCAGTGATGGAGGGGTGGTGCCACAGCACAACACGAGCTTTAGGTACAGCTGGTACAGAATTTATTTACATAAACCTGAATTCAGGAAAGCACTTAGTTTGTGTTTAAATATAAGCCCACGGCTGGGACTGTTTAGGTTCTCAAGAGCTCAGTGCATTGCAGTTATTTGCTGTTACGTTTTGAAATAAAAAAGCAATTTAAAATAAGTTATTTTTTTAAGCTCACTTTAAAGCGTTTTCACTAGGAGGGAGAGCATCATTTCCAGTTCAGCTGAGCATTTTTGTTCACTTTTCAACTTGCTGCCATCTGTCACCTTTTCTTTTGCAGATTGAGTTGTGTTTGTATCTCTTTTTTCCCCCCCAAATGTTTGCAAATCAAACAACATTCAAATGTAATCAAATATATGCACCAGGGTGGTACATCTGAAGTGGATCACTTGAAATTCGTGACTTTTTAAGAGAGCTGATAAATGTTTACTATGGAAATAATTAAATCAGAATTTCATATGAGATGTACCCTGCCCACTGTTAGGCTCATTTCATGCAGAATGATAACTCTTTGATTTGTGTTTTTTTTTTTTTCTTATGCTTTCTGTACTCTTGGTATCTGAGGTATCAATCTATCCAGGTTTTAAAAAAAAATTGGGATAAATCTATAACATCTCTAGATGAAATTGATCATTCAAGCTCAGTTCTGTTTAATCAACTATAGCTTTTTGCTATATCTGTGCCCTTTGTATAAATATATAATTTATATGATTTTAATATATTCTGTATATATATACTTGAATTGGCCTGTTCATATTTTGGTTGTAAAATTGTTTTATAGTTAACCTTATAAACATTTTACATGTCCCTTGCCAATGGTGATGGGATGGACTTTGTCTGCTGCTGTTTTTAATATAATTTTGCTGTATACATGTTCAGCATTTTAATAATTTGAAAATAGCTTTACTTTTCTTATTACGCTTTTGCTGTTAAAAACAACAACAAAAAATATATATAACTCTGCAGCATTTTTTTCTAAAAACCCCAAACTGTACAATTTTTCTCCCCACTCAGTGATTGGAACAGGATAAACCTTGTTAACCTAAAACTCTATGCTTCTTCCTAGTGCCTTTTCAAAGAGACCCTCTTGTGGTTCCACGTTCCGAGTCCTCGCTCGCTCTGCGGCTCATTGGGAGCGTGGCAGCCCAGCCAGCAGGGGAGGGACCGCTCTCGGAGCTGCCTCTCCCTCGCTCCTGCTCCCCTGCAGGTTGCCGAGCCCCCAGCGCAGCATCATTCCAGGTCAGCAGGTACCTCACGTGGGAGGGCTGCAGCCCTCCCTGCGGCTTCACCGGCTCCTCCCGAGGCGAGGGCGGCTTCGGCCCCGGAGCTCCGCCTGGGCTCTGCTGGCAGCCCCCAGGCTGGGCCGGGCAGGGCGTTGTCTCCTCGGAGCCCCCACGGATTGGAAACAGCCCGGCTCGCAGGCACCCGCCTCCCTTCCCCAGCTGCTTTCCTCCTCCCCTTCGCCGGTGCAGTTTAATTGCTGCTTCAGGGCTTCATCTCCCTGCCTGCTCCCTGTGGAAAGTGAATGGACGGTGTTGGAAGGAGTCCTCGCTGGAAACACAGCACAGCACCAGGCTCGGTGTGTTGGGCTGGTGTGAGCAGAGCACTGGATCATGGTTTGTATCCAAGGGAAGTGGCTGTTGGAAACTGTTTAAACAAGATATTTTTTTTCCTTTTGCTGTCGGCAGTTCTGTAGAACACAAGGAATACTGCAGGAAGGAAAACTCAGAATCCCAGAATGGGCAAGGCTGGAAGTGACCACGGGGGCTCATCTGGTCCCACCTCCCTGCTCAAGAAGGGCCGTGCTGGAGCACATGGCATGGGATTGTGTGCAGACAGCTCTGGAATATCCCCAGTGAGGGAGGCTCCACACCTTCTCTGGACAGTCTGTTCAGTGCTCAGTCACTGCACAGGGAAGTTCTTCCTCATGTCCTGGTGGGACTTCTGGGCATCAGTTCCTGCTTGTTCCTCTTGTCCCATGGAGCAGAGCCTGGTCCATCCTCTTGGCTCCCTTGAGGTATTTATACACATGGATGAGGTCCTGTCTCTGCTGTCTCTTCTCAGGGCTGAACATGCCCAGCTCCTTCAGCGTCTCCTCCTAAGAGAGAGGCTCCACTCCCTTAATGCTCCTGGGAGGATTTGCCCTCTGCTGTCCCTGCTCCAGCATCTCCGTGTCCCTCCTGTCCTGAGGAGCCCAGAACTGGACACAGCACTCTGGCTGTGCCTCAGCAGGGCAGGATTCTCCTCTGGGAAGCAATCTTCCACAGTTCACATGGAATCCAGGGACTTTGCTGTTCAAATCCAGGGTGAATCCCGTGGAGTTGGATTTGCTGGGAGGCAGAAGAGTTTGTAAGGTGATTTTTCTCAAACCCTGCTCTGGTGAAATGATGGAGCACTGAGCTCCTAGCCCTTGCCTTCCCTCAGCTCTGTGAACACCTCTTCTGCTCTGGTACCTCCAGGAAAAAGGAGTTTGTGGATAAAACTGGAGTCTGTAAACTTGAGAACCACCCTCAAGTTTATTCCTTATTTCAGTTTTATGGTGTTCCTTACATCCCATTTCCAGTGCTGACAGTGTATTCCATAAGGATTTTTTTGTCACCTGTTGCTGTTGATTCTGTTTGAATGCTTCAAAACCAGCTTTGGCTGCATAACTTGGAACTAAAAGTATTTTTCTAGTCTTATTTTTTTTTTAAAGATTATATCTGTCATATCCATGCACACTGGAGCTGGAACACTTCCCTTCTTCCTGAGAGCTTTTTGGGAGAGCACTGAAGTCTAAATAAAATGAGTGGTGAACTCTGTTCCTCCTGGGAATTTTTGTCCAGTTGTACAGGAGAGTTCACACAGGACTGTGTTTTACTCATGAATTTTTTTCAAATTGGTGATTTTATGCATCAGGATACAGTCATGGTACTGTACAGGCTGAGTAATTGAAGGAAGATTTAATTTTTTTCCATTGTGAGGGTGGGAATGGAGATTGGAAGAGATGAAAGCCGTGGTTGGGCTGGATCCAGTAGGGACAGATCCACCTTGAAGCAAAGGCATGCCAGGAGCTGCTCAGAAATGTGACTGGAGCTCTTCCTGCTTTCAGACCTCATCCATGCTCTGAGAAGGATTCTCCTCAGTGTTTTAGGAAGTTCTGGGATGCTGTGGAACACCTGTGACCTTCCCAGGTGCTTTAATGACACTCCTTGGTGTCCTGATGGCAGTTCCTGCCACTGGAGGGTTTGGCCTCAGAGCCTGAGCGAGGAGCCAGAGGTGCTGAGTGTGTCAGAGTGAGAAGCTGCAATGGAACTGAACACAATCCTGTTGTAGTGCTCACACCACTCAAAGGAAATCTGGGTTGGCTCTGGTCACTCTCCCATTAGTGCTCTTGCAGTAGCTGCTCACTTCCTCACTGTTCTTTCATTCTTCTGGAAGTGGAAGGAAACTTCTCCAAGACCATCACGTTTCTGTTCCTCCATCCCACAGTCCTGACACTTCCCTGGGGTTGGAGAACCATTGGTAGGGACCTATGAGGACTGATAGGCATTTAAATCCATTTTTAGCCTGGTAGGAGAACTGACCTGGCTCTTCCTCCTCATTTCCTCAGTTTTTCCTCCTCCTGTAAGTCCTCATTTTCTATTTATCTGTGCAGTTGCAGGTATACAAATAAATACAGCTTGGGAGGAAAACAAGGAAAACACAGCCTGGTGTTGCAGTGTCTTTTTACAGATTTTTCTCGTTATTCTGAGTTTTCTAAGCACTTGTCCCAAGTCTGCACACTCAGTGTTGTGAGATAAAAGGACAAATGGAGAAGGTAAGGCTGGTTCTGGGGGTGGGGGGTGGAGAGGGGGTAGTTTCTAGGATGGAGTCCCAGTGGCTCTGCAAACTGTGTCCCTCTGAGTGCAGCACACTTGGATCTTGGGAGAGCAGTGGAATAAGCCTGGACAGGCAGTAAAGATGGAGCTTCACTTTCTGTGCTGCTCAGTTTTCATTTATTGGCAGCAGAACAAAACCAGGAGCTGTTTGGACACCCAAACACCAGAAAAAAACCCCAATGTCTGTCCAGATTCCCTCGTTGGGGGCATATTTGTACTTTCCTGGTCTCCAAGTCACTTGAAGTCCCTCCTGCTGCTGTCCTGGGGATTAGAGATGGGGATGGCTCTGCTCTTGGATTGGCTCCACGATGGAGAGCCCTTGGAAGGCTCCTCTCTGCAGCACAGCTGTAGGAAAAGCCCTGTGTGATGGAGGAGTGATGTTTACCTTAAAACAGTGTTAGCAGCTGTTCAACTTCTGGGTATATTTGTAAAATTGGTCTTTTTATACCGTGTGAAATGGACTGGAATAATTCCTTTTGCTGTTGTACCTGTGGAAGTACAAGCCATTTTACAGGAAGAAAAAATTATAAAACAAATTAAAATATTATCTCAGTATTGTCACTGACTCCTTCAGTTTATTTTCCCTGCTGGTTGGTTGTCAGAGCTCGACTTTGATTTGCAAAAAACCATATAAATAACTTCAAAAATAAACGGTTTCTTTTACTCTTTTATCCCCTTTCTACTCAGCAAACAAAACCCGGAGCCTTTGATTGAGGATTCTTAAATATTGGAGGTAGTGGAGCGTATTCAGGTGTGAGTGCCCTGGAATTCCAGTTAATTCCCTTCCCTGATTTTTAAATTGAACTGTTTGTTTTCAATGCCAGCTGCCTTCTTGCAGTGTTAACGTAATTGCTAAATAAAAGCAATTTCCAGGAATAATATGCTTTGTGACTCTTAAAATTAATTTCCATAATGGGAAGTCAGTGCTTTGTTTTCCATCTGTGTATTCTGTATCCCTTTTTTTTTGTAGGTGGCCCCTGTAAGTACAGGAGCTTCATTTTTTAAAAGGAGCTAAAATGAATTGTCAGCTTTTTTTGGGACTTGGAAAAAAGTGTGGGTGTGAGCATGGGGAAGGGAAATAAGGATATCTGAAGTGTTTTCTAGATGTGGTCACCTGCCATCTGGCTCTTGTGCTTCCATGGAAGTGAAGAGTGCTGAGTCCTTGCCAGGGAGGATGCTCCTGGGTGAGTGTGTGTGTAACTGTGCCCACCTCCCAGCAGAGGAGGAGACCTTTTCCCCGTGGGATTGCTGCCTGTGCTCCTGATGGTGTGGATGTGGGGTCCTGGTGGATTCCTGGACAGGCTGGGGAGGGGGCTCAGGGAGTCACTGAGTGGGGTGGGTAGGAAGGGATGTTAAAGTTCATCTCATTCCACCCCCTGTTGTGGCAGGGACACCTTCCATTGTCTCAGGTTGCTCCAAGCCCTGTCCAGCCTGGCCTTGGACACTTCCAGGGATCCAGGGGCAGCCACAGCTTCTCTGGGCACCCTGTGCCAGGGCCTGCCCACCCTCACAGCCAGGAATTCCTTCCCAATGTCCCACCTATCCCTGCCCTCTGGCTGTTTGCAGCTATTCCCCCTTGTCCTGTCCCTCCATGCCTTGTCCCCAGTCCCTCTCCAGCTCTCCTGGAGCCCCTTCAGGCCCTGCAAGGGGCTCTGAGCTCTCCCTGGAGCCTTCTCCTCTCCAGGTGAACACCCCCAGCTCTCCCAGCCTGGCTCCAGAGCGGCAGAAGTGTCTCAGCTCATCCTAAAGCAGCCCTGGGTACCCCTCAGGACTGACCCTCTGTGAGCATGTTAGGCAAATTTGTGTGAATTTTATATCAATTCTGTCAGAGGCTTGTTTTTCAATTGAAACCTTCACCTTTCTCCACTCATTTTATGCAAGACAACAGGACCAGACATCATCCTAATGATTCCATTCCCTTGCTGCTTTTCTCCCTGATGAAAGATGCTGTGGTCTATTTTATTTTCACTCCCCTCTGAAGGGACCATCGATTCCTATCTGTGTTACCTGGCTGTAAAATTTCACTACTTACTCACTGCAGCTTGTGCTGCTGGCAAAGCATCTTTGTGAGAGGTTTCCAGGGTGTCTGTGACTCCTGCTTTTCTTTGCCTTTCAAGGCAGGGCTGTATGGATGCATATTTTTAGGAGGAACTTAAGAAATCTCTTTCATGTAAAACTAAGGCAGACAGAAGTTTGACAGAGGAGTCTGAGCCTGATAGTTCTTTTCTTTTCCACTTGCTGAAAACTCCTGTCTGAAGACAGGCTCGAGATGAGAAGAGACTTCACAGCAGAAAGGAATTCAGAAGAACCTCAGTTACATCAGGGCTTAAAATCATAGATGTGCCTGTAAATAATTAAATAATTCTATATGCAGAGAAATGCACTTTGGGGAGTATTGGCCTTAAATGCTGGATTTTTAAAGGAGACTGCAAGGCCTGGCCTTGGAACTGAGCCAAAATCTGCTCATTCTGGTAGGAATTGTTCTCTGCAAGGACAGAAGGGGACCCAGGGAGCAGAAATTCTGGGTTTCCTCAGGGCTGGTGTCTCTGTGTCCCTTCCAGGCTGCCAGGATCCAGCTGTGGCTCTGCACAGCCAGATGTGCCAGCAAGGACAGGAGGCACTGCTTGGCCTCAGCCCCAGGGGAGACAGGGTTGGGGCCGAGGTGCCTGCTGAGCAAAGGCCACAAATCCAGCTCAGCTGGGCAGGGAGCAACATCTGGCACATCTCAGGGCTGTGGAGCATCCCCTGCTCTCTGTTTCTCCCTGATTGAATGGGAGTGAGGAGCCAGGGAAGGGGTGGAGGAAGGGAGGATGGGCCAGAGTAATTTCCCTGATGAGAGGGTCCAGATGAGGATTAAGCTGAGCTTTGTCCAAACTGTCTGTGCAAAAGGATCTGTTTTGGCTCTAGAGGTGGTTTAGCCAACCTTACCTGTGAGTGGGCCTGGAGGAATCATGGAATGGTTTGGGTTGGAAGGGACCTCAAGGATGATTTCATTCCCACCCCCTGCCATGGGCAGGGACACCTTCTGCTATCCCAGGGTGCTCCAAGCCCCATCCAGCCTGGCCTTGGACACTGCCAGGGATCCAGGGGCAGCCACAGCTTCTCTGGGCACTCTGTGCCAGGGCCTCCCCACCCTCCCAGCCAGGAATTCCTTCCCAATATCCCATCTCTCCCTGCCCTCTGGCAGTGGGAAGCCATTCCCCCTTATCCTTCCCTCCATCCCTTATCCAAAGTCCAATTCCAGCTCTCAGTGGCAGAAAGGCACCGAGAGGTGCTGCCACAGCCACCCCATGCCATGGGAGCTGCATGGGCACCTACAGCCAAAAACATTCACATTTCCCAGGGGAAGGCATGAGCTAACAGCAGGGCAGGTTTGACTTCTGGCTTTCATCTCCCCTTTCCTATCCAGAGAACAGGAACTGCAGGGCTACCTGGCACTGCCTGAAACTGAGATTTTTCTAATCAGAAATCTGCCTTTTGACTAAATGGTTTTATTCTCTCCCTGCAAGGAGATAATAAACCTGTCCCTTTCCTCAGTGGGAATGTTCTCTGCAGAATCTGGTGTCTTCCTTCAGGTGTTTGTTCTCCCTTCACCCTCTGGCTGCTCCCAGGAGCGTTGTCCCTTTGGCAGGATCCTTTTTCTCCCTTCCCACCAGGACACACCACCAGCCCCGGAGTCCTCTGGCTGAGCCCTCGGTGTCAAGGTCCTCCTGCCTTTCCCTTGGCTGGGAGAGCTGTGCTGGCAGGGAGAGCCGGCCCCTCCTCGGGAGCAGAGCCAGGAGGGTCCCTCCCAGCCAGACCAGGAGCCTTTGGGGATTTGAGAGCCTGTAACCGAGTGTGTCTAGACAGCCAGGAGCCTCCAGTGCAGGAACAGAGAGTTTTCCCGGCAGCCCTGGGGGACCAGGAGAAGTCTTTCCTCCCCAGCACACGTGTGGGCCAGATGTTGGTGCTCAGGGACACTGAGGGGTGACACTGAACTCCTTCCCACTGTGACATTGCTCAGGCAGGGACATTCCCATGGCCTGAAGCTGCACAAGGGATTTGGATCCCTGTGGATCCCTGCAAGAATTTGAATTTGAGAGACTCCAGGTTTGATCTGAGCATGCAGGGTCCAGCTCAGCTGCTCAGCTCCGTTGTGTCCCACTGCAAGCCTGACATTTCCAGCACATGGAAGCACACAAATACCCCTTTATTTCTTCACTTGGATAGGATTTTCAGGCAGAGGGAGAGGAGGTTCCTGTTTAAATTTAAATAATTCATAGCCCCAGTCAAGAGGCAGGATCTGTAGCCTCAGTGTCAGGGTGTTGTATTCAAAGGAGCAACTTGTTGCCTTCATCCTAAAAATGATCCCATCCAGCTCCCAGGGAAGGTAATTTTTGTTAGTCTTTGCTCAAAAATGCAGGGCTCCACTGCTGCAGATTGCTTTTAAACAGAAAAACTTTGGATCTGGATAAAGTTTTCCCAACTCAGAAAGCTTCCACCAGTTTGGTGTGAATAAATTCCACAATGAGTATCGTCCCTCCTCCATCAGGTTCCACACAGAAGTGTTGGGAGTGGTTTGTTCTGCAGCAACTCACAGCATTCCCAACTTCATTTCAAACAACAAAATCAATTAAAATACCCAGAACCTCCTTAAGGCGACATTTACAGAAAAATTCAAGGGTTCAATGACTCCCCAGTGGTTCTGGTTACTGGAGACATCACAAGTGCCAGCAAACACACCAGAAAATCCCTTGAAAGCCCAAAGTATTTTCAAGTGACTGAGGGTGCCAGGCTGGCTGGGAACAGAATCCAGACCCTGTTTGCAGATAGGGAGGATTTGGCACATTTTGAATTCAAGGTCTGCAATTANAGGAGGAGAGAGAGCCCCAGCTCAGCCCATGCCCTGCTGCAGGGCTGGCTGGAGCTGCTGCACTTCACTGCTCTGGGTCTGCCCCTCTTTGAGGGAAGTTTTTGGGAACTGGGGCTTTGCCAGTTCTGTGAAGCTCTGCTTTGTTTAGCCTGAGGGGAAAATTCACTATCAGTGTCTCAATAAGCCAGGTCCTGCCCTTCTGAACTGGTGACAGGCTCACACTGATGGATTTCTCTGAAAAAAGCCCCAAACATCTTGGGTTTGAGGCAAATAAATCCACAATGGGGGAGCAAAGCATGTGGTGGGTGCTGCAGCCCAGGGTTCACTTTGGAGCCCTGCCCTAAGCCCAGGTTTCCTTTGGGACCCTGACCCACAGAGCATCCAGCAGCACTAAATAACAGCTCCCAGCCCTGGGGCTTGTTCAAACTCTTCTCTCAGGAGGGATGGGATGAGGGCTGAGCTCTCTCCTCCTCACTGCTTGTGAAGCTGTGGCAGGGCAGCTCGTGTCTCCCAGAAGTTGAAGTGTCAGTATGAATTTCTTTTTTCCACTGGAATCAGCAGTTTCTGCTGTGGTTTTGTTCCTGTTGACAGAGAATTGCTGCAGGATTATGCACAGGTTTGAGCTGCCTCCTGCTTCTCACCCCTGAGGAGTGTGTTGATATTGTGTCTTATTAACTACCCTGGGTAAATGAGTGCATTAATTAGTGCTGGGAGGTGAAGGAAAACGAGGGATCAGAAGTTCATGGAATGGTTTGGCTTGTAAGGGATGTTAAAGCCCATCCCATTCCACCCCCTGCCATGGCAGGGACACCTTCCACTATCCCAGGGTGCTCCAAGCCCTGTCCAGCCTGGCCTGGAACACTTCCAGGGATCCAGGGGCAGCCACAGCTTCTCTGGGCTGTGCCCACATCTCCCCACAAACACAGCCCAGCCACTGCCAATCTTCTTTCCCTTAAGCAGGATGAGATCCTTATGGTCCTCCCCACATGGCTTTTTCTCTGCCCTTAAGGCCATTTCTGTGTTTTTCTGTGCCTTTTCAGGTTCCCTTCCTGGTCTGGGCACGTGGCTTTCCTGCTGAGCTCCTCAGTGGGATGCTGGGGTGTAAAGTCACATCCCACCCTTGCAGTGCCCCTGTTCCCACTCACAAGGCAGCTGGGAAGTGATGGGAGATGCTGGTTTTGCTGAGCTGAGCTGAACTGGGGGGATTGAGGCTCCCCTGGCTGCAGACCCCACCCCATGGGGCTGGAATCCTCCCCACTCCCCCTCCTGCCATCAGCTCCTTTCCCGAATGGAATTGCTAAGGCTGGAAAAATCGAGCCTTAACAACTTTGCAGCTCTGCTTTCCAATGTCAGGGCTTTTCGATTCAAAATCCTCCTGGAATTCCTCTCTGGATTTCCCTGCTCTTGGGAGAGCTGAGCATTAGCTCATCAGCAAGGAGAACACTCGTGTTTGGTGCTTATTCCTGCACATCCTCCCAGAGGAACCTGTTGTTTTTCCATTTCCTTATCCTTTGAGCTGAATCCTGCACAAATACCTGCGGTTTTCCACCTGGGAGACACATCTGGTGGGAGACAGCCTGGGTCATTCCTTTGCCTTACTCCATCCTGGATCCACACTAAACCACCTTTCTACTTTTCCAGAACTTCCCTGCTGTCCACAATTAATTAAATGTCATTAACAGCACTGTGTTGGCTCTGGGAGGTTTCTTACTCTGCACCCAACGTTTGCTCCTCTCCCTCTCCTCTCCTCTCCTCTCCTCTCCTCTCCTCTCCTCTCCTCTCCTTCCCCAATGAAAACACCAAACTCTGTACTCCGGGATTTACAAGGAAAAGCCTTTCCTTGGGCAATCCACCATCAGCCAGCAGAGCCCCGGAGGTTTTTATTCCCCGCTGATTAGCCGGGAGCTCGCTCCCTCCCGCCGGCCCTGCCGTGCCGGGCAGCTCATCCCTCCCGTTTAATCGGATTATTCCGAGTTTTGCCGGGCGGGCGAGGCCGACCCCGGGCACGGCGGCGGGGCTGAGCTCAGATTTGGGGTGCGGCGGGGGGGGGGGACTGCTGTGCTCCTCAGGGATGCTCGGGGATTTCCTTTAATTCCCTCAGCGCCGGGAGCGGGAATCACGGCGGTTTTCTCCTTCCCAGCCTGGCTGGAGGAGCTGCTGTGGGGAATTTGGGTTCTCCCCGTCCCTGCGTTACCCATTCGCTCCCGGGTTCCGCACCCATCGCTGTCCCCTCGAAGTTTCCTCTGGGATTTTACCTGCTCCTTTACGGCCAGCTCCTGATTTCCCAGCAAATCCAAATCTGGCAGAACAAAAAGGAACCTGGCACACGCCCCACCTTGGTGCCTGTCCCTGCTCTTAGCACAGGGACCCCCAGAGCACCCTGCATTCCAGGCAGGATTTGGGATGTGGAGCTCCCCACCACCTATTGTGCCATCATCCTGATTTTTTTGTCCCCTCTCCTGCCTGCTTTGTTTTAAGGATTAACATCTAGAGCTGTGTGAATGTCTCAGAATTGCAGCTATCTTTTATTTTTCCTTTTTTAAAGCCCACATGGTTGCAGGGGGAAACACAACCCCAAAGAGAACACACATCAAAGGAAAGCCAAATATAGAACATTAGAAAAAAAAAATTAAGACAATTTTGAATAATAGCAATGTATGAGTGAGATCTTGAAAAAATCTGCCGACTTTGAAGGCAGTCTCATGATTTATGAATATTTAGAGCTGACAGTCCTGGATACAGGCTTTTCCTTGAGCTTATTTGGGAAAGTGGTGCTAAATTCCAGTGTGTGATGAGCTCAAAGCAGCTCAGGGTGTCAGAGTTGTGTGAATTCAGTGCCTTTAGTTTGGGGGGGTTTGAAGGGAGGGTGATGTTTGACCATTCCATGGAGTCATGGAATGCTTTGGGTTGGAAGGGGCCTTAAAGATCACCCAGTTCCACCATCCCAGGGTGCTCCAAGCCCTGTCCAACCTGGCCTTGGACTTTTCCAAGGATGAGACATCCACAGCTTCCCTGGGCCACCTGTGCCAGGGCCTCACCATCCAGAGGCACTGAGGTTTTGGGAAGCAGCCCACCCCAGGAAACCTCTGGATTATGGTCCTGAGCCTGGAAAGGAGATTCAGGGCTAAACCAGACCCCCCTGATCTTCCTAAAGCACTGTGAGATGTGAGGAAATTGCAATTTGGGGTTAATTTCCCCTGCAGAGCATGGGGGAACCAGAATCCCAGAATGGTTGGGGTTGGAAGGACCCTTCAAGAGCATCGATTTCCAGGGCAGGGACACCTCCTGCTACCCCAGGTTGCTCAAAGCCCCCTCCCAAAAAGAATCTGGAGGGTTTTTCCTGGTCACTTTGGCAGGAGGAAAAGTGAGCAAATAATGAGCCCAAGGTGCAGCTCAAGGCCTGGCTGTTGGGTTTGTGATAAAGGTCCTGGGGTGCTGCACCAGGGCTCTGCTCCCAAGGAAACACTGCTGTAATAAAGAGATTATACATTTTTCCAGATGTATTTAGGGTTAGGAGGCTAAGAGGAAATTCCTAGCTGAATTCCTGTCCGTGGGATAACGCTCTTTCCATGATCCTCCCTGCCAAGAATCACTTAATTATGAGTAATTAAAAAAAACAACCCAACATATAGCAGGGCTTTGGTTTGGCTCAAAAATGCTGAGGGATCTGGGGACAGGAAAGTCGAATAAAGGAATAAACAACAAAAAATATCAGCTGAGTGACCTTCTGTGCAGATGGGACTTGGCCAAGAGGGAGATGCTGGGGGGAAAAGGGGTGTGGGGGAGAGAGGGGATGCTCCTTATCAGGGCAGGGATTTTGGCTGCAGGCAGAGTGTCCTGTGACCCTGCTGGAGTCAGGGATGCTGTTTGGATCCCTAAAAAACACAGCTCCTTCTTGCCAGAAGAGTTGCTAATTCTGTCATTTCCCTCTTTATCCTCCCTGCCAGACAAAAAAAAAAAAAAATCTCTGTTTT
>VZRX01007036.1:0-43455 GCA_013398075.1 Notiomystis cincta
CTCCCTCCCCCCCACTTCAACCTATCACCGTCTGTGACTAGGAGGGAAATCCAAGTGCCCTTTGTATAAACCCTCCAAAGTTTCAGGCATTTATTAGCTATCTTGTTTTAAATACAACATATAAAACTTGCTTGATACATTTCATTGTTACTTCCCTGTTTTATTTCAGAGGACAAAATGTTCTGGTGTAGCATGCCTACCGTCACTCTCTGAATGGGAGTAGTTTACAATATAACCTACATTAGATTATACATGGTGCGTGCATTGCATTTCCACTGAAAATAGCCAAAGACTTAGAATGACGAAGGGACTCGTGGTTATGATCTTCCTTGTCTTGGGAGCATCAAGGTAGCTGTGGTTCAGCGTGCTGGGGAGGGGGGCTCCGTGGTGTGAGGTGTTTCATGTCTGTGCAGGAATCTGGCAGGTCTCCTTTTAGAGGACTTCAAAAATGTGCCAGGGGCAGGAGAAGGTAAACACGACATTCAGCGTGCTCATTATCAAAATAAGGAAAACAAATCGATTGCATTAACTGTCTGTGCAGTATCACAGTTATTCCACAGTATTTTGTCAGAAATTAAAAGGTTACCACTAGAGTACTATATCCATATCTCCAGCCTGGCACCACTTATTACTGCAATGGTATTTCAATATTCAGTGATCTTAGAGATATTTCGTCTTTCATTTTGAATCCCGAATTTGAATCAGCATTAGGATGTCAGGGCTGTGAGATAAGGTATAACAAACTAAGTAGACAGCTGAAGGGCTCCTGGTGAAGGTGTTGCTGAGGAGGATATCTTGGGCCGTTCACAGTAACCTTGTTTACAGGGACATTTCAATTGCAACCTGAATTTCAGCGAGAGGCTGCCTGGACTAATGCCTGCGTGTCTGAAACCCATCACGAGTGTCTTTTGCACTCTAAACCGTCTCTCTGCCTTCCTTGCATACTCGTAAAAACTTTTCTGGAAGGTTAGGATGATTTTCTGATATGAAAATTAAGATGTTTTCCTAAGAGGAACACTGCTCTTTGAACTCGTGTACATTAGCAACAAAGTATTCATGAGGTTTGATTTTTTTTTTTGGTTCTCTGATGTGTCAGGATCAGTAGTTGCACCAGTCTTTTTAACTTCACGTATATGGCTTTGATTTATTATATTTTAGCCTCGGCAGTTTCGAACGTATTTTGCAGCACATGAAGTCGGTTCAAGTCAGAATGTGAAAAAGAGGCATATAGTACCGAGGAACAGTTTTGTAGTGATCTGCTAATTTTTTGTTTTCTTTTCCTAAAGCTGTTCCAGGGAAATCACGTGAATTTAGCGAGTGGGTGCTAAATGCCAGCAGCCACATTGATGAAGAAAAATGCTGCTGAAATACTTTGGAATAATAAATAGGATATGTAATGGTCAACCACAAGATAAACATTTTACACGGTATTTTTATGGCTCTAAATTGGCTGCATTGTAAACCAAGCTCACTACTCTATTAAGTCATCAGAGTTTTCAATTATTTAAGATTTTTAGTCAGGCCATCTAATACAGTCTTCACTATCCCCATCAGAAAATTATGCATAAGGTTGTAATTCCTTGTTGTTGCTGTGTGAGGGCTTTGTTGTGGATGGGGGTTTAATTTTGACTTATCAGGAAAAATATTACAAAGCATGCACACAGGAAAAAAATGATATGGAAATAGCCCCAGTCCTACAAAATGGGGATAGTTACAGCACTGAAATGTACCTAATACAATTTGAGATCCACTCACTAAGAAACCTTGACAGTATCTGCCTTGCAGGTACCGTGCATTTGGAAATACTATATCTCCATTTAAATGCAGATCTTCAGTTTTCTCCAGGGGGCAGTTGGCAAATCTTTCGATTGAACCACCGGTACTAGAAAAACTAACTGAAGATTTACCCATGAACAAGAGACCCTTTCAAGTCTGCTTTTTTGAAATAATGATTATGAAATTTCCTAATATTGCAATTTTATATTGATTTTGAATGCCTTTTCAGAAGTCACAGGGAAGGAATAGTGCCTTTTACTCAAGGTAGGCCAATGTCTGCACGCTTGTTTAGCAATCCTGACAGAGATAACTGCTACAAATAACTTCTTTGTTTTTACGTGGGTATTGTGTTTGCATGTGAGTTTTGTCAAATGGACAGAGCAGTCTCACTTTGATTTTGACCTAGATTCCTCCTGATTATTCCAATACAGCTAGTACCTGCTTATTTCCCACTGTGAAAATAGGAGAACAACTGTTGATGCTATCTAGCTGGGGCTGCATGGGCAGTAGGCACGCATGTCCAGTCCTTTCCCCTCCTCCTCCTTGGCTTCCTTAGTAATGGATAAAATAGCACTGGGGGCCAAAGAGGATGCAAGCCTGTATTTCACCTCCTGTGAATCTTCATTCTTTGAGGGCTTGATTCAAAGAAAACAAGGGGGGGGGGGAAAGAGTAGGATTAGTGAATTTATTTCCATCTCCCTATTTGGCATGCAAATTTTGCACACTTACAGGGATGAACAGGGCCATGAAACAAGTCTCACATCCACCTTATTCCATATTTACTGGAAACTCAGTGTTGGTAGGTGCCAGTCTTCCTTAGAGGGGCTTGTCCCATGCAGTCCAGTTTTCTATGTTGTATGTCAGCTGTTTAGTTTGCAGTGTAACCCAAGGATTGAATTAAATGCCCACAAATGGCAGCTCCCTATTTGGGGTGTAGGCAGCACAAACTACCTGAAGCAAGGCAGACTGATCTTTTCTGTGCTGAGGGGCAGGTCCATGCACTCACTTTATACATTCCTGGTGAGTTGTGTCTTCCCACTCGTGGGCAAGGGTACTGCCCAGGGATGCTGCCCTTGTCCCTGTGCCAGAGCCATGAGACTGTGGAAATACCATCCATATTATGCTTACCTGTTAATGGCATATAACCCACTGGCCTCAATACCCCAGAGAAAACGTGCACTTCAGCCTCTGTGTGGAGTTCAGGCAGATCTGCAAAGTCTAATCTTACGAGCACCAGCGTTAATGGCAGAGCTCCCATTCATCTTAATTGATATTCCTATAAACATCTGCAGGTTTATGTTTCTAGTGGAGGCTACAGCTGGGTGGACTTCTTAAAGGGATGTTTTGCATATTGAGGTTGAAAGGGAAGTCGAGCCTGATACATTAACTTATCATCTGTGTCATTCTCGTGACATCATTTGGATTACTACAAGCACATATGACAAGGAGATTAGGTGCAAGATCTTCACACACACATCCTTTTCTTAGCACGTTGATCAGTGGAGATGTTACTTCTCTGAAAACCTCGTTCTAAGTCAAGTCTAGGCAAGCACAGACCTGTGCATGCATATACAAGTGGAGCAAGGCCTATCCTTTATAATACATTTTTTTTCCTTTAATATCTAGGCAAGATCTCTTATTATAACTCAACCATTAGGGGAAAGAAAATGGAACTTTTCTCAAACAGCTTTTCTGTTGGGGAATCTAGTGGCAGTTGCTTTGAAGCATGTGTAATTGATTATCATACATTTATTTTAAAAAGGAGACATAACAAGGAATCTAACATGATGTTTTGGAATATATCTTCTCCCCACAATGTTCTTGAGGGAAATGTAAGGTTGCAGGCATCATTTCATGCCCTGTATGTTTTTGAACATAAATCAAAGAAATTGTTGGAGAGTTATAGATGTTCATAGCAACTGTAGCTATAATAAACACATGCAGTATATATTTTCCAAGCTATTTTGTATGGGTGAAAAGCTGAAGCTGGCGTTTTGTACGAACAATTCAACTTAATCACTGAAAATTTATTTCCTAGTTAGGGTGGTTTACCAGTGTAGCATGAAGTTGTACACCTTCGTTTAAGTTCATCTGGTTATGAAGGCTCAGTTAAAATTGGAAAGGAATTTAAATTGGATCTAGATACCTTGAATGAATTATTCCCAACGTCAAATTTATTGTGATGCCTCCATGGCCATATTTACATCTATATTATCACCTATATTGGTTTCAACATGTACTGGATATTTTAGAGAGGCAAATAAAAGATAAGAACAGTGTGAAAACCCAAACAATTTTAATTGTACCCATAGCACAAAATACGAGCATATTTAATACAATAGGACAGAGAACCTTGAATGATTGAGTAGTGCAGAGCTTCTAATGGGAACAGCAAGTAGCTTAGGCATACACAGTTCCCGGTGATTGTATTAGTTTTGGTTTAAAGTCTTGATAGATGAAAAAGAAAAAGCCACTTTTATGGAGGAGTTTCAATAAGAAGAACATAGCCGCTCATTTTGTGATGGTGTAGAAGGTGTTCCATATGATTAGGATTCATGTGCACAAAAATGTTCCAAAGAAAATCCAGTAGTCACAGTTACTATGTTTATGGATAGACTGAGGAAAGGACACATTTGGGATCTGTGCAGGAATCAGACAGGTCTAGATGAACAGAGTTTCAGACTTAATATTTAAGCAAAGTCCTAAGTGTCTGAATGAAAAAGGTAGGATATGTTTCTTGGAGTCTCTGTGTACTATTGGATTCTGAGATTGATAATTAAAACTGATACTGCTTATTGAAAATTTTGGGACCAGCTGAAAGCTGAGACTTTTTAAAAAGTATCACTGTGCTTCTGCTGAACTTCTGTTTCATTGTGGTTACCTTCAGCTGTTCCTCTTTAATTACGAGAGCCAGAAATCTCTTTTTAAATGAGAAAGTGGGTCTTTTATAACTTTTCTGCTGCAAACAAGGTTTTAAAATATAAAACAAATGTTCTTGTAAAAACTGAGAGTTCACTCTGATTTCGTCCTTGGTAGTATTCGCTATTAAGTGTTTTCTTGAAGATACGTTTGAATTTTAAGGCCATCATGAATTAAACAAGCTTTCTAAATTGTTACAAATGACAGACATCAGGAAGACAGGGCATGGCCCATCTTGGACCCCTGTACTGATTTAGACTTTAGAAGAGCATGCAGTGGGGTTGGCTTCCAAGGGCCACCCTTTCCACTGGGGATAGGTGGAGGAGGGATGGAGACCTACAGATTCTGAGATTGCATAAGCTCAGAGTCAGCCTCTCCTTCATTTCAGTCTTGCTCCCCATCCTCTCTGAACATATTTTTGTGGTCCTGCCTTAATAGCCAGGCTACTTTGCCCTGCCCTCTGAAGGCTGGAAAATAGGCTTTGAATTGTTGCTATTCTCCTTGCTGGATACAATGCTATGAAAACAAAACTCAAATCACAAAATCAGAAAGGAGAGAAAAGGGAAGTCAGAGTGCTGCAGGTTGAGGTGTATCTGGGAAGACTGGGAGGAGAAAGATTTTGCAATTCCCATTTGTCCCATGTTTGGGACCTGTGTATATTTTTACAAAAGAAGGTAGCTGAAGGAACTGTGTCCCTGGATCTGTATTGACCCAGCTGTGGCAAGGGGGGCATGGTTAGATAGGAGAGGTAATGAGAAGTGAGGTCAGACTCGGAGTGAATGTCCTCCAGCCTGGACCAGGGTCAGTGGGTCTGTATGGGGTAGGACTGCTGGATACGGTTGTATTACTGCTTACACTGCACTCAGAGCTCTCAGCTTTTCTGTGCTGGCAGTTGGGTATTTAGAGGCTCTTAGGAGAAAACTTCATTCACTGAAATTCCTGCTTCCACTGGCTTGGGTTTTTTTTCACTTGTCTTAAATTAATGCCTTGAATTTCACTTGGCAAAAAAACCTTGTTTTACTCTCTGCTGAATTTCTCACAGAAGAAAACCCCTCTTCTGCCATACTGGAGTCAAAAGAGACCAGGTGGACAAGTGCTGTGAGTGAGTTATGTGCAGTGTGGGCAGCAGGCTGGGCACTGGAGCGCAGAGAGCAGGCGGTTCAAGGTCACTCATGGCCCTTCGTATGGCACATCTGGGATCAGGATGCACAGCCGTGAGCTTGAGTCCTTTACTCTTCTCCAGCGTGCAATCCCTTTCTCACAGCTCGAGAAACAGAGGGACAGAAGCTGTGCTTTTGCAACGTGCATTGAAGGTGGCAGTGTCAGTTTAGGCACGGAAAGGTGAGGTGATGTGTCGGGGGTGACACAGGCAGAGAGTGAGCCCTGCCTCGTAGCCAGGATTTTGAGTCGCTGCCTCGCTGTGTCCCTTGAGGGAGAAGAACAAGCTTAAACCTGCTGATGCCACCACACACTTGTGTTTCCCTAGTGTGACACAGTCCAGGGGTGGACAGGATCCTTCTCCCAGAGGAGAGAGACAAATTTTGGTGGAAGCTCATGTTGAATCAATATGGGTACCCTGCTATAAATGATGCCTACTTTTTAAAAAAATTATTTTTAATGTTTCACTGCTCAGATTTTGCTTGTTCTTACTTTTTTTATTTGAAGAGAAGTGAGGACATGAACTATGAGTGTCTCAGAAAATTGGGCCACAAGCCCTTACTCTTGTTTGTGCCTGTGAATGAGCGTGTGTGTGCACGTGTGCAACGTGTGTACACAGACTTGGATGTTGTGTATGCACAGGATCTCAATTATTTTGCTGTTTGAATCACAGAGCATGTTGTCTTGATGTACTGTCAGTTTTGGTTTCTGCCCTTTGGAATAAAGTTCAAAATATTGAAGAAATAACACGCAATATACTAGTAGTTAGAATAGTCATAGTGCCCGAGGGGGAAAAAGGGTGGTGATGAATCTGTTTTACAAATGCCCAGGATAAAACCCTCAACTCCTCCTAACCAAACCCGGCAATGGTGCACTTTTAAAAGGGATTCCTCTAGATTTTGTTTCTCAGGTTTTCTGGCTATCCTAGAGAGAGCAGTAGGTCTTGTTTGGGAAGCAGATGCAAACTCTACGGTCATGCTCTGACTGAGTGCCAAGGGAATGTGTGGTCCCAGTTGCTCTTTGGAGAATCACCCTGGGCTAAATGGTGAAACAACTACATCTGAATTAATTATTGATAATTCTTTAACATCAAATGTGAGGATGTGCTTGGAGTATTGCTTCCCAGTTAAGAGTTGAAATAGTGCTAGCAGATGTATTCTTTTTAAGTGTTGCTTTTCTGGTCTTACTAGTTTGCTTGGACAGCAATAAGAAGCTGTAGAAGCTGCAGGTTCTACCCATCCCTGGTTTGGTTCTGGAGGGCCAAGGCAGGAGCTAAGGGGGCACTAGCAGATATTTGGAGTCACACTGAAACTTTGGGCAGAATACCAAACTTTGCAGAATTTGGGATGTTGTGCTCCACGGTTTCGGTCCAACAGGGACCAGGCTAGACCTGGATGTAGATAAAATACTAAATGAAAGAATGAGCCCCCTCCCAATCCCAAAATCTTTTGATTTGTACTCTGTATCAGGAAAAAAAGGACTGAGCAGTGCATGATTGATGCAGGGCAGGCTCAGGATTAATTTAGGATAAACAGGATGCCTGTTGCACTTAATTTAGCAATTCTAAGACAGAAAATGCTTTTGAATGCAGCTAACAGCTTCTCATCTGCAAATGCCACAATCAAGACAAAGCAAAAGATATTGAGGCGAATTCTGCAGTTCACAGTCCTGACACAGTCAGAACCTCCTATTACAGTGAGGGAGAGTTCTGCTTGCATCACGGCTGCCTGGGATGCAGGATTTTGGAGTGGCATTAATAAAAATAATACAGTAAATATACCATTTCAAAAGTCCTGCAGGACATGTAGCAAATGCCGGTGGTTTGAACTGGGTGAAGTTGTCAAAGGTTGCTTTGCTCTCCAGAGCCTGGCAGTAGCTCCACTGAAATGTGATGCCATTGGTTTTCAGCAAAGGTTTCTTTCTGCAGGGCTGCAAACAGAGATCAGCTGCTACTGTGTATACACAACTAGGGAGCAAATCAAGCAGCACATTTAAGCAGCCTTTTTAACCCTGAGACTTTCCAAGATTTCTTCTTCACGCAGGAAGTTTCCTTTATATTGTCAGCTGTAGCACTTTGCTCATGTAATGAGATCAGAGCTAGGATCACTGCTGCACAGTAGAAAGACTTCCTTAAGACATTTGTCCTTGAAACTGCACCAAACTCTTGGAAGAACCCAGAACCTGTAAGTATGTATGATATAGGCAACAATAGCACGGTGCAAAGCTGCAATCAACCATTATACGATATCCGATTAGCAGGGCAGGAGGGATTTCTTTTTTCGGATGTTATGTTACATTCATTTTCAATTTGTTCTAAGGAAACAAATCAATTCGGGCTTCTGATACAGTGACTTTGCAGTAGATGAGCTAGTAGTAATATGTTTGATTTAACTATTTGTTGCTGTCATGTAGCGTGTGGGACAAATATTGTAGCCATCAAACTGTAAAGAACTTTTCTTATGTTTTTAGGCATTTTTAAAGGATTTGGGGGTCCATCTTGCAAATAAGTTTCTGCTTTGCTCTTTGATTTTGGCAACCCCACCCTACGCCAAACTATAAATAACAAGGCAAACGGAATTAGTCCGTATTGTTCTTAGGTGGCAATAAAATATATTTGTTTGCAGGCTTAATTTAGTCGTTAACAATGTTGCTCTGTTTGGGGTGTTTTTTGTCTTAATTGGATTCTACTCAAGGCTGTCTATTTTGTGTTTTACTATCTTGTCTGTGTCTGTTTAAGTTACTTTGCCGGGACTGCAGTCTGGTTAAACCTGTATTTAAGCACTATTTATATTCCGAGCACATTTCTGGTGAAATAAGTGTTTGAGATTTTTATTTTTTTTAAAGCCTTGAACAGTATAGTTGTATTAGCAGCGAGCGCCAGAGGAGGCACAACATGGATGAATGTCAGACATAGACCTCATAACCCAAGTCTTCCCTGTGCTAAGTCTGACCCAAACGTGTCCACTTTTGCGACTGCAACTAATAAATGCCTTGAGCTCCCTTTCAATAAATTTTTCATACACAGTGATACTTCTGTTTATCAGATTAATTTCTCCCAGGTTAGCCTGATTGATAGCTGGATTGTGGTTTCTTAAGAGCTTTCTCCATGAAACCCCACTGAAGAGCTGCATTCCATTTAACCAGTGAATGTAAAAACTGGTAACCATGGATTCAGCCACCACTAACTGTCGAGAGCAATGACTTGTTGTAAACAATACAAATGAGCCAGGATAGCAGAAGCAACCAGACATGAAATTATTTTAATAGAAATTATGGTAAAGGTCATGTGATACTGTATTGGCTTGAATTCAGTGTTAAAGGGAAAGTATTTCGGTTTTTCAGGTTTGATTTAAATGCACATCTCCACTGGCTTCAGTCCGTGTAAGACCTCCAGAAGGGCAAATGAAACAGTTCTTTGGAAAAGCCTCTGCTTAATTGCACATTGTGACTTAGGCCCTGATCCTGAAAGTGTAGGAATAGCTACAGTATGTGAATAATCAAGGCGATTATTCCATACTAAAAATTAAGTATGTTTGTAGGATTCAGACTTTTCCAGATAAGTTAATAAAAAAAATAAATATATATATTCTAAGGAAATAATAACTTGTCACTAAAGATAAATAATGGAAATGCACGTTTTACTGGTGGTGTGTGGTTTGACTGGAGATTTTTGTTTGTTTGTTTCAATAACATGAAAAGAAGTTATATTTATCCCTTTGTTTTTTTAAACATTATGACTTTAAGTTCTCATCCACTGTGCCTCAACTCCTTTTCCTAATTTCTAGCCTCTCTTTTGGAAAACTGGTAAACCATGGTGTCAGCTATTATAATATAGCATGATGATAGGCACATGCAGATCGCATGAGCAGTCGTGTGTCTTGTCTCAGGAATTTCCATCCCTACAAAATCTTTGCTGACTCCCAGCTGTCACATGGCTGTCACTCACAAATTCTAACCATAACCAAATCCTCCTTGCCCGGGCATGCGCCTACCAAACCTCTCTACGTACCCGTAGACACAGGCACCAATGTCCCCGCTTAAGCACTTTCTCTGCATAAATGGGTCTCTCCCCCAAGCCTGCTGCATTCCACTAATGTTTTTCCCTTATTTTTTTTCCTGGGTGCTACTTCCTTGATGTGCCTGTCCTTTGTAAGGAGGAACCTGGAATAGGAATAGTAAGTCAGTAAGAAATGCAAGCAAAATTAACTTTGTGCATTATTTAATATAACATTTCAAATTGGTGTGATTTTAAATTTACAACTTTCATGGTCCCCTGAACTTTTTTCAGAAAATTAACCCTTACTGTTCTGTAGACAGTATACTGTCACCTTGCAGTGTACTGACTTACTGTTTTGTGTATTTATATTTTGTGACATTTCCATAATTTGGAAAACTTAGATTGTAAGAGTCCTGGGCTGGAACTTCAGTTATTTTTATTTTTCTAGGTTATTTCTATATTTCATACATGTCACATACATCTATGTTTTTTTACCAGTAATTTTGATTTATATATTTTTCAACAAGAAGTATTCCAAACAATTCTCATCAGTCTTTTACAGATGACCAGTCTCAGCCAAGCACAGGTTGCCACTAAAATGCATAGATAGATACAGGACAAATCCTGCTTTCCCAATTCTTCTGAGCTGCCTTGCCAGACCAAGGGGGCAATTGCTTTTGTGAGTTGGGAAGGTGGGATCTAGTTTATACATAGATTACCAGCAGGCAAAAATAGGCTGACTTCTATTGAAAAGAAATGCTCTTGAGAATTAAGGGGAAAACATTTAAACAGGAATATTTGGGGGGAAAAAAATGCCAAATTGCAAAATATTTTCTGTTGTTTGACTTTGTCAATGTTAAGAGTGTATTGGCGTCCTCCTGTATATTAGATCTGTAAGTATATTAACATTTTACCAAAAGGGAGGAGGTGGCTGGACAGGAAAGATACCACCTTGACTTTGCGTCTGTACCCTGGAAAGAATCCAGAACTGAAAGTAAAATGCAGGTGAAAGCACAGTGAGACTCCAGACCAATATCCAAGTAAATCAGGGAAACCACACTGGCCTCCTTACCATGAGCTGATTACGAAGCATTAGTAATTCCTTCACCCCTTGAAAACCAGGTGGGGGTTTTATCAATCACTGAGCCTGCCAGAGGAAACCACTTTTCAGTCTGGAGGGGATAATGCAGTGTTCAGGAAGGAAGGAGTGCACCATGACTCCATGGACTTCTGTGGCATGGGAGAATGGGCAGTTTTCCTTTGCATAAACAGTCTTTGGCATCTTTGTGATCTGTGACATACATGCTTATTCTACTCTCCTGTATTTTGCATCCAATACTGATTTTGTAATGCAAAATTTGCAGGAGTTAGTGAGTGAGCTGCCAGAACTCTTTACCCATCTGCAGATAGGAAGAACTGGGAAGCAGGTCCCTTTGTTTCTCTCATGGTTTGTAAAGTTCAGATGCTGGTTGATGGGCAGCTGCAGCAGGAGAGTTTTCATTTGAAGCAGAGCTCTGGGAAGATGTATTGAATTCCCAAAATGGAGACCTCAGTGTTTTAACCATAGAGGAAGCTCAGTGATTGCAGTCAGTTTAATGTTGCAGTGCATACCTGGGGTCCGGCAGAAATATTTACCATTAAAATAATTAGTAATACTTAATGATATCTCCCTTGCAATAACAGTAATATAGAATACTAACATGAAGTTGTATTTTATTGTTGTAATTCTATTATACTTTTATGCCAAGATCACTTTTGTCAGTAAGATAATTTGTATATGAAAATATCATATTCGCAGTCCTTTCAACTAAATTCAAGGGGGGGTAAGTACAGACTCCTTTAAAAAATCAAAAATGCATTTGTGATATAGAGATACAAGCTGTAGGGAGTATAGGGTAAACTGTTATCCATGTCCACTCGCACTTTACTTCATGGCTGAGACAGCCAACAGCACTGCAGGTAAATGAAAAATGAATTGGTAATTTTTGCCAGGTGGATTCCTGACTATTAGACACTGGACTGAAACTACTTCCATGGAGCATGGCAAACTAGTTGGTCACTGAATAACAGGATATTATTCTTTGAATTATTAACTCTTTGTAAACATTTTATAAATTTCTGCTCCTTTCTAGTTTTACCTCTTAGCTTGCATGGGTAAGTGAGGTGTATTTTTGAGGACTTCTGTAGTCACTTTGTCTTTTGAACATTTCCAAAGATACTTCTTCCCACAATTGTATTGAAGACCCATGATTTATGGGTTATAATGTTCTCCAGGTCAGCATAGCTGTCATAGGGTCTAAAGACAGGACTGTGATCTGTATCAGCTGCATTAACTTTCCATTAACTTTCCGTGACTAGAACGTGTCTTTGATTATTCTGCATTATTCCTTTGTACAAAATAAGGTCGTTCTCTGTGTAGTTTAGTTTTAACAGAACCAGACTGTCACTGACCATCAGCTTTTGCATGCATAGACTCTCTCCTTCCTGGCAAGGCTTTAGGCCCAGATCCACAAAAGGATTAGATGCCTTAAGTGGGACTTAAGTGGGATTTAGGCATTGAAAGCCCAAACTGAGATTCTCAATATCCCCACTGAACTGCCACCTAACCTTAGAAGTTGCCTAACCTGTGTGAGTGCCTACATTTTCAATATCCAGCTTCCCCAGGTGGCCAAAGATCTGCTTTGGATGTTCTCAAGCACTTCCATCCTGACAAGGTTGAGCCTCTCTGCTCCCATCTTTCCCTTCACATCCCAGTGGACTTCAGAAAGTGCAAACTCTTGTTGCAAAGTGGTGGATTTCTGTGTGTGATGTCTATCACTTTCTCCAGCTGTGTCCTTGAAGGAAAGGACCCTCCAGTAGGTTTCTTTCAGGAGCAGCCCAGGAACCTTGAAAAATGTATCGAAAAAGTTGGGTGGCACTGTGCAAGGCACAGAAGTGACTAGCAGGGCTGAGGGCTCCATGGCACAGGCACAGCACCTGGAAGTTTGGTACTGGGATGTTAAATCAGCATTGCTCCCAGAAGTTTTCTTGGAGAATCCAGGCCCTGGTGTTCTGTAACAGCAGTATTTGGAGGAAGAGCTCTTTTCTGCAAGAAGTCACGTAGGGTTTCACCTGACTGTGATACATGGTGGATGGTTTGTTTTTTGAAAGCCAGACTTATTGGGGTGTTCCATGTGCACACCCAGAAATAATAACCACTTTTTTTAGGGCTTCAGTCTCAAGCATTTCTGGAGCTGTGGCAGGATTGATAGCTGTCTCGCTCTGTGGAGGCCAAAGCAAATGTCTTGTTAGTAGCAGAGTAAGTGGTCCTGTGCCATCACTTATTTCTCAGCTGTACTCGTGACATTTCATGTGTTCTCAGCCATGTCTGTTGTTTGTTTAAATCCTGCTCAGTTCCTTGATTTATCAGTTTTCTGTAGACTTTTGTTCGAGTAGTCCCAAATGCTATCCTATTTCAAATAGATGCATCCTTATCAGCAAATAGTCTTTCATCGATAGCTTTAACTCTTTCACATAACTCTGCGTATGTCCACTTTGACCTTCTCTTTTGTAAAATACTGATTTTTTTTTTTTAATGGGGACAGCATTTAGGAAACCTCTTAGAATTTCTCCTGAATCATTATGTGCTTTTGTGACGAAGTACCTTTTATCCCCATTATTAAATAAGAATATTTCTCTTTTTCTCTTCTTTTATTTTTTTTCCCCTGAGAGAGAGAACACTCTTCTCAGGGAATCCCTAGTTTTTTAGTTTGTCAAAGATAGCCAGACTGCATGCAATCTTAATATTATTTCTTGCTGCTTTTGATTTATGGATCTGTGTACAATCCTGAAAACAGCAATACAGAATGTAGAACATATTTGTATAGAGGTATAGCCTAGAAATTATAAAAGCACAAAAAAGATATATTTGTAAATTTAGAAACTGCAATCATGAAAAGCCTATATACCACGAATAAACTTAACATGCAATAACAAATGCAACATGTGTTTCTTAAAGAGCCTAGAAGTGTTTGTATAGAGGTAGGTAAAATTTGTAGGACTGTCTGTGATAATGACACCTTAATAGCTAAGGATATTATTCATGTATTTTTAAAAGTGATACAGGGAGATCTGTTATTTTAATGGAGAGTATGTGTTGTAAATTAACCTGTAACTTTCAGTCCCCTCACTTTGTGTTTTCAGAATAGCATGCTTGAATTACTGTACATTTACTTTGGCATTTTAGCACACACAATCATTGTGAGCATTAGTTCATCATAGATCACGAACATATGACTATTGTATGGAACCAATTTTAGGTATAGGAAGTTCAGCAAGTATTGTGCCTTGGTGGTTGCCAGATCACTTGCATGCTTGCTAAATCCTATGCACAGTGCTTCCGTTTGCTGGGTTACTCATTGAGCTTTTAATAGTCAACTTAATTTTAGTTAAGGTTCAGTTTAGTAACTCTTGCAATTAGTGGAAAATATTGCCAGCATTCATCTGGTAAACCATATTACTTCTGAAAGGCACACATGGGCTATGTGCAGAGGTAAAAGATAGCAGATCGATTCTGGTGGATCCCATCGTGACTGGCTTTTAAGGGTAAATTACAGAACATTTTACTCATTGGGAGTAACTTTGCAGAAAATGGAATTTCGTAGGAGGAAGTTGGGTCTCCCTCGCTCACCACTGCTTCCAGTACCAACAGTGGCTCTGCATGTGGGGTCTGCCTGTCAGGCCGTGGGCTCCACATCTGTGCCGGTGAGGTGCTGCTCCTGAGGTGGGCTTGGAGCCCTCAGAAGAGCAAGAATTCCTATTTTGGGGGCAAGTTTTGGAGCCCTGTCTTGCTTATTTGCTTTTCCTCTCTGAAAATGACTGAGGTATGAGAGGCAAGTCTGCTGCTCAGCTCAGAATTCTAAGGCAATTTTATGAGTTTATGGGTACAGGTAAAGGACTCCAGGTGAGATTTTTTGGCCTCATATAAAATGGAGATATGATTTCAGCCAGCCAGGAGTTCAGGAATAACTTGGAAATAAAGGCAAAGATGCAACAACCAAATGCAGCAAGAGAGAGTTTCTTCTTTCTTGCCAGATGAGTAGGTTAAAGAGGATGCATCTGTCTGATGTTATTGGAAAATAAAAGCCATATGTTCCTGCAGGATGGACACTACAAGAACAGTTACAGCAGTGTCTTGCCCTGTTAGTGGTGCTCATGTCTGAGTGGGGATTTCTCAAATCCATAAATACCCAAAATGCATGTCTCTGAGAAAATCAGTAAAAATTGTGTAATAGAGGAGGCAGGAGGGCATATGCTGTCTTTATCATAACTGTGTCTCTTGCTCAGAAGTAAATGCCAGTTACTTCTGAGTGGAGTGAAATTCAGGAGTGCATGTCCTGATCCAGTCTATTGGGCTACAAGCCACTGTCTTGGACTTGTCTTGTGTGTACAAGGTCCTATCCCAGTTAGAAATACACTGATTTAAATAAAGGCAAGAATTTTTTTTTTGCCTTAGAAACCTAGTGTAGAAAAGTGGAGACTGTTGATAGGCCCCCTGTTGAGTTGGGTGAAGAACAGCCAGCGGAGTGCTCTGGTTAGTAGAAGGATGTAGGTAAGTGAAGATCTTTGCATATGAAATCACTTCCCAGCTGTATGGAAGAGCATACAAGATAATGTCTTGGCTTCACTGGGATCAGTGGGAATCAGTCTGGATATCATTGTAGGTTCTGCATACTCGGGTGCTGCTCGGGTGCTGGGGTGACAGAAACCCCAGCAGAATCCTCACCGTGGCGTTAGGTTTGATCTTTTTTTGATAGGAAAGCTATCACTGCTGGTAATATTGTGGAATAAAAATTACTACCAAAGACAGGGGGTTTAAAGCTTTCTGTTTTATGTTTTGACCCTGTTATTCTGAGTAATAGCAGTAGAGAAATTGAAACATCCATGGGGCTTTTTGCAAAGGAGAGCAAGAATGTTGTTTGTTTCCCCATTTTTTTTCCAGTTACAGGAAACTGAGGATCAAGGTTTTGGATGCTACTTACAAGAGGCCTTGAAAAAGGAAAAAAAATAGCAATATCTATCGTAGAAGAATATTTGTAAAGTTATGTGAACTCCTTGGCAAAAGGAGCCATAAGAAATTCCAGGCAGTTATTCCTCGGTGACAGAAGTCTGTATTTAGGCTTCTGTTAGTCTCCTTTATTTATAACAAAACCTTTGAATATCATTTCCAAGATGTTCAGCTATCAGAAATGAAGTGATAATAAGGACAGAGGGTAGGTCATGAGTCTGCAAATAAGCATGAGGAGATGGTGAGCTTAACCTACCAGGTGAAAGAAAAGTCAGTATAGCAACTGCATGAACACTTCAAAGCATGCACCTAGTTTGCTGCACTAACTTAATTATCCCTGCTATAGATATGTTTGTCAAACATATCTATAGCCCAGATCCTGTTACTTCTCAGTGGGAAATATCAGAAGGCTTCTGTTTGGTTGCCAGTTGACTGAATCCTTCCTTCTACTTTGTTGCATTAGTCTTTTCAAGGACTTTGCCTACCTCTTTGCTCGTCTGATGAACAGAAACTTACCTCTTTCTGTTTAATGGTGGAAGATATTGTAAGATGGAGAGCAATGCAGACTGATGGGATGGGTGTAAAATGATTTTTAAGCAAGTCTGATGAAGATTTAATCCTATTTTAATCAAATACTGCCTGAACCAACCAAAAATAAGCTTTTAGTACTCGTGCTGAATCAACCGTATTCTGGTGTCAGCACTATTTCTCAGCAAGCATCTCGCTTCCTCTGTGTAATAGTACAGGGTGTTTTTGAGCATCTCAGTGTTGTCAACTTTCTCCACAAACAGTGTAATGTGAAATGTAAAGAGACAGGAGTACCCCAGCTTTTCCATCACACAGAAATACAAGCCAGTGCCCTGTTCTTTGACACTAAAATGTGGCCTGCTGTTGGCAAGCTGTGGGATTTAATAGGCAAAGACCATGGGGAACTTCTCAGCTTTTTAGTCTTTCTGCTTCTGTAAAGTCTGTTACACAGGGAGCTACCGTTTTTAAATGTGGTCATTTTTAATTCCTGTCCCTGGAGTCTGGCTGACAGATTGGGAGTGCGGAGGATGGGAGTGGGCTGAAAAGACAAGCTGAAAACACAGGATGTATACATACATTAAAATGGAGCAAAACAAAAATAAACTAACTTAGGTGAACACAGATGGGATCTGTTTCAGGGCCACTCTTAACACCTGTTTTAGATGGCCTGTGGTGAAAATCATTAGCTTAAAAAGATGCTATTTATGTCTTCCCTGAACTGAGTTTACAAAAACACCAAAAGTTGTAACTGGAGAGAGAATGGAGATCAAATTTTGGCAGATTTTTTCTCTTACCTTTGGCTTTTTTTTTTTTTTTTTTTGTTAGTCTGCACAATACTATTTCATTGCAAACCTTAAAATACCCAACCAAGTAAAAAAAAACTTTGACAAGTGTTTGTTTTCATATGCCATTTATATTAGCTACAGCCCTTGTTCAGGTGCCCATAGGCATTGATGTATGCAAAATGTAAGTTGTTCAACAAATATTTAAAAATCATCAATGCGGTTTCATAGGTGTAAATCTGAGATCTATCCGCAGCCTTTTGAGGTGTTACTGTGGATTCCCACTTTTGTAGCAAAGACCAGAACTTGTTGACAGAAGCTTTCTGATTTGAGAGTGCAGGTGAACATGGGAATGTTTGATCGACTTACTTTGCTCTCCATGCTGATTTTGACAGGTCATGCTGAAAGTAAGACTTTGAGCTTTCCAAATATTTCTGCTCCATGTTGGCATTTGAATTTTGTTATGAAACACTCCTTCTGTGATAATTTCTGCAAGCTTGTCTCTTTTAGAGGAAAGCGTTGACTTTTCCCTCTTTCTATGAAACTCTTCATGGTTTTATCTTTGTTTCCTCTATCATCATAATTTTTATTTTTTCTTGGTGATTGTTAAACCTACTTTTTCCTTGAATCAAGGTTTTGAGAAGAGGCATTTATAGCTTGATTATTGACTTCATTCCTACTGTAACTGAAAGGAGGACTGCATCTTGCATGAAGTATTACTTGCAGGAGTAGCATCAGTTAGAGTAACATAGGTGCATGGTAAGCTGTTACTTCTATACAGAGAATGTAAGAAACAATGTCTTAAAAGCAATCAGTGTATAGGAAATTAAGGAAAAAAACCTATTCCTTTAATGCACATATGAGTCTTTTCATGGCAGCTGCAAGAGAATTGTGCTCATACTTGGAGGTAGTGATGCAGCTAACGGAAAGAGCAAATGCCTAGGAGTACCTTGCATTCTGGCTCTTCCCAGTCTGCACACCTTTGTAAAGTATTTTGAGATTTCTGGATGATAGAAAGAGCTAAATATTATTTAAGCCTGCTTAGTTAGACAGTAGGCTTTGGTCTGTATTATTTTTGGTTTGTGTATTACATGAATAGAGTGTGAAACTGCCAGGAGAGTCTTTTGTTCTTGCACACTGCACTTCCCTTTGGCCTCTCTCTTTTTCTGGCTTAATCATGTTTTATTGGGTGGTAAAGAACACAGTAGCTACTTGTGCAGTGAGGAGGTGCATAAATAGCAAACGTATTGAACTGTGAACAAGAACTGGTTTTTTGGATGCCTCTGGAAGAGCGATGACCTGCTTGGTGTGTTACTGTGGGGAAGTGACAGGTGCATGCTGTCCCGTGATTGTCCATGTAGCTGGTACTTCTTCAGTGTCCAGCAATGTGCTCCCTATCCTATTTTGCTAAAAGGCCACTTATCTAAACAGTGACAGGAGATCAAAGGGTAGCTTCAGAGCCCCATCGATGACATATCTGTATTTATGGCTTTAATACGTGCAGCTCAAAATCATAACCTATAGGACAGGACTTCCAAACTTCCACCGTCATAGAGGGACTTCTCCTGCTGTGTAATGTCATGGCTGCAGCAGACCCCTTTTACTATCTGGACTGTGCACAGAAGACTTGTACAGCAGCTCAGGCAGCACGGGCTGCCCAAATACTCAGTTTGCCCTTCCCTCTGGGATGAGGGCAGCAGGCTGGATTTTTCCATATCGGTATGTAATAGCTCACTTAGTACGAGAAACATGCAGTGTAGCTGGAGAACCTTGCTCTGAATAATCATCTGTAACTGCAAGTGAAGATTTCTAAAAGCAGATCACTAATCTGGAAAAATTGTATGTATTGTGTTAAAGGAAGTCTCTGAGCCGCAAATAGATGGATGTTGGGAAGAGTAGTCTGGGGAATTGTCACTATACGCCTGCTCCATGACCTTCACTAAGCATCTGCTGTTTGCCACTGGCCCCGACAAGCCCATCAGCCTAAGTGGCCCTTTGGTTTCACCTGCTGGGGCCATTCTAGGTGCAGCAGGGCACAGATTACCATGAATATATCTGCATGTGTATGTGCAGGGATGGCTGAGTGGACATTCACAGGGAGTATACGGCAGTGGGCACATCATATTCCCTTTTCTGATACTTCATCTTATTTTTATTTCTGGCTGTGTTTGAAAATGCTCTTGACTGCGTAAAGACCAGCATATTCAACGAGCTCATTTACCCTTTGTTCTTTGTGTGTCTTCTGTAGTGACAACCTAAACTCCTACAATTCTAGCCTTGTGTTTGCAATTCAGTGTGTATGGTTACCAAAATGCCATGGATTTTTATTATTTTTATTATTATTGTTATTTTTTTGTTTAATTTACTTCTTAGTTAAGAAACTGTAAAAATAAGGCCAAGACTGATGCTAAATAAATAGTCTCTTACCATATCAGAAATGGAGACAGGATCCTTGCAGCAGTTTTTAAATGTCTTACAGAGGGGATGGTGACCCTTCCCTTCAGTGTGGAATGTGAATGTTGCCTTTGTGAATGGCAGAATATGATGTTATCCTGTGGCACAGTAATTTCACCTGCTCATTTTTAAGGGACTATCCTACCTCTGAAGCATAGGAGCTTCTGTAAAATATTATTTAGTTAATTCAAACTCATAATTGTCTCCAAAATATCCTTGTCTAGAGTTTCTACAAAGTCTATAGAGGCTTGATGCATGATGAATTTTTTTTGTATCAAGCACCTGCTTTCTTTGCCTAGCTCAGTTATGCAGCAAGGTTGTTTTTACAGTATTAAGAAGTGAGCAATATATTCCATATGCCACCAAGCTTTGTAAAGAATCCTGCTGATGACAATTTCACAGCTGCTGAGAAATAGGCCAAGCCTTCCCTATAAAATGACAGTAAGGAAAAGAATATCTATTCCATTCGCATTGGTCATGCATCCTCCCCAACTTTTTCCCTCTTGAAGGAAAATGTTAGCCCTTCCAAACTATGGAACAACAGATGGTGGCAGAAACCAATTTCTACTGCAAAGCCATTTGGTCAGGAAGTATCAAAAAATGTTTTGGAATTGTGAAAATGAATTCTTGGCTGCAGGGCTACCAGCAGCCTACTAGAAATGAGACATGAAGCAACTGCTTAACAAACGCGAGAGCCTGCTTGGCCCTGAGAGAAATGGCTTTGGTCAAACATTTTGGAAATGAAGAACTTCATATACATAGGGTCTAGACTCCAGAAGCTTTCTGTGTATTATGGATGTTATACAGATTAGGTTCTTAATTTCTAGTCACTGGTTGCTTGACCAACTACCAAGAAAGTAGCCTTCAAAATATGCAGAATGACCTCCAGCTGAGACAAACTTAATATAGCTCCTCCTGGCCTAGTCAGGTGGAACCTTCCCTTTTGGCTCAGCCGATTTGCTGCCCACAGACCATGAAAGTCCCAGGGATCTGGTAACATACAGGGACACAAAATTAATGCAGAAACAGCACAGGCCACTCTACTCATGGGTCGTCTTTAGTAGGTTGTGTGTGTCTGCAAGTTGCTGGATGCAGCAGGCTCCTTTGGCGATTCCTGTACCTGACCAAATGCATCTCCTTGGAGAGCAGTCTGAGAAGTAGAATTTGTTTCTTTTTTGGAAGTGCACCGTGGTTATCTGCCCTTTACTCTCTGAAACAAATAGCAACATGTTTTTTCTTTCAGAATTTCCATAGTGTGTCTTAGCTACTCTCATAGAAAATGGCTTGAGAGAACTCCCCATACATGGGGAACGTGAATGATAGTAGCTGAGCTGTCTTGTTTTATCTGTTCTGTTATAAACGTATACCAAATTGTACGGTAATGTCATGTCACCAGAAACACAGAGCAGATGGAAGTATCTTTCCACATATTGACTCATGTTACTCTGATAAAAGGAATTTGTTTCTCTCCTTCTGTCAAGCCTGCTAGCCTCTGGCAAAGGATGCAAGCCTCAGTGAGGAGAACTTTACCAATAATGTTCAAGTGACCATCTGATTGATTTAAATATACTATCATTGGCCAATGTAATTAGCCTACACCAACAGCTGTTTGGAGTAACCAGTTCTATTTCTTATGTCTGTGTAAGGTAAATTAAACCAGGTAATGTTGTTCCAGGCTGAGGAGACCTTGGGGAATTAACCCTTGAGGAAGTAGATATTCAGCTTTATAAGGAACCTTTCAAGGCCCCAGTACTGGGTGCTTTGGAGACTAATCCTAATAAAGCAAGTGCCAGGTCTCTGAATTGTACTTTCTTATAGAAAAGTGACATCCCCTGGACATGGGTTGCAAACTCTTTGTATTAGGTACCAAAAATATAGTTTGCAAATTCCTGACAAAATAACTACAGTTGTGCCATGAGCATCTGAAAAGCAGATACCCTCAGTATTTCTGTTTGTGGAGAGTGGTATTTGACTTGATGAGAGCACAGTTCTCAGATTGAAAACACGTGAAGCTGAAGTCAAAAGGGAGTCAGTGTAATCATTAACTGACTCACCTTCTAGATGTGACAAGTAATGAACCATTCTAAACTTGCCTGGAGCTTTCTTTGGGACAATACCCACAGGGGAAACCCTCTTACGCTCAAGTGAAGCGTTATCAAATGGGCCCTCTATTTTCCCCAAATGCCAGCTCTTTTCTGTCTTGTCTCTAACCACCTGAGGTCATATAACTGCTGATCTCAGCATCCCAGCCAACATTTGCATCTTGAGGCTTGAGTACAGGGTAGTAAAATCCCCAACACAGCCATTTTTACAAAAATTGTGTATGCTTTTTGTTTGTTTCTTTTTTTCTTACTAGCCTGCTCCCACAATGGGGAAACGCTTTATCTGCCCGTGCCGGGATTTTCATGTTAGCAAACCTATTTAACCAGCATTTGGCTCTTTCCACTTTCTTACTTTGATTTGGATGACTGCCTGAAGCACCTGCTAATGGCCTGAAGCCTTGGAGCCGAAATTTGCAGTTTGTGTCCCACGCTCACTCTGTTTTGTTACCTGCCTTCTGGAGCACCTGCTCCGTGGTCTGGGCTCAAGAGCCTGCTTTCTACCTGCTGACAGCAGCACTCTTCACAGCTCTGCCTCCTCTCAGCTTTGTCCTGCACTTTGTCCAGCTCTCTGTAGCCCCTGCTTTGCCCAGGTCTTCGAGGTAACACCAACGCGTCCCGCATGTTCTAGTGCTTGAGGGAAGGATGGTGTTCCCCCTGGTACTTAGGAACAAAAGCAATGCCAAAGTAAATTGATGATTGTGGTCATCCTAAAACCTTTGCCATGGCATTCACCAGCAGAATTTTTTAGTTTTTAAAGATAGGTTTTATAGGGCAATTGTGAGCTAGGCCAGCTGGCTGAAATCAGCTGTAGGTCAGCAGAGGTCCCACATGGCAATTCAATGTTCAGGAAACATAGGAAGAAACATGCCCACTTAACAGAGAGGGACCAAAAGAAACTCAAAAGACCTGAGGAACACTCCTCCTTTTCTCCTGCTCCTGCTGCCTTTTGAGGATCTGCACACTTTTCCATGAGGTTTCTCCTTCTGCCTAAACATAGGGAAGGCTGTTAGAAGCAGCTCTTTGGTCTGTGTTTCATGAGAAAATCCTCCTCCCTGTCAAGGGGCAATCCTAATGGAGAATTTCAGAGGTAACAACTTCCAACAAGGAATTTCCTTTCCATTCTGCCTTGGGAAGCATTGTTTTTTTTTCCCAGAGTCTTGGTCTGTGCCAAGGGTATTGTTTACATGGGCCTTCCCTTTTCATAAAGATGGTTTTGTTGCTGTGTTCGAAGGATGCTGTTAACAGCAACGCAAGAACTCAAGTGTTGGCTTCCTGCTGGTCCCCTGACTGACAGGGTCATCCTCTTCCCCAGAGAACTGTATTCCTTAGCACAGCCACACTGTGCCCCCCACCCACCTTCCACATTGGTGCTGTGTGGGGTTTTCCATAGGAACCCTCTCCCTGAGTGCCTGGGCTGCACACTGCAGCTTGTCCATACCAGAGACATCTGCTCTTGCAGAACTGGGCAGGGCAAGGATTGATTTTTTTTTTTTTCCTTCTTGCTTTCCTTTGGTTGCCTCAAAATAACCCTAATTAATTTTGTGGAGAGTTTAGTGTGCTCCCATCATGGGATTGCTCTTTGTGCGGATCTCTTGCATGCTATATTTAGGGATGGTTTTTGGAACACCATGTGACCCGAATCAGATAACTTCTGAACTACTAATCATGTCTTTGACACTGACTCCCTCCCTGGCTTTGAGGCATTTTACGGTTGTTTTCTTACATACAGAATGAAAACAGATGCACTCATCTGCCTTGTAAGAGCTTCTGCCAGGGTTAACAAATATTTAAGGCATTGGTTTATATTAAATTTGATTTTATTGTTTCTACTGTAATCTTAGTTTTATTGTTCCTTAGATGTTTAATTTTCAAAAATGATTTGTTGCCGTCTTATTTGTTGCCATCATTTGTCATAATGGATGCCCCTATTTTACCATTTTAAAAGAAACAAGTTTCTTCTGTGTTGTAGATGAAAATAGGGCAGAAAGAAAAAAGCTAAATGCCCTCATTTCCTACCCCACACAAATTTTCTTCCTATGTTTACTAGTTGATCGATCCATGGAGATGAAAAGCCTCAAACATTGACCTGAACTATTTTCCCTTGTGCTAGCTACATCCCTTTTTTAACATGGGAAGTTAGTTATCTTCTTGTTTTTTTCCTGATTTTTCGAGTTATGCAGCCTGATTTGTATCCTGTCCTCTTGCACTGCTCGAGGCCACTCCAGCCCTGGAGGAAGCTGAACTCCCTTTGGCTCCACATGCAGCATGGTTGGGCTTTGGAGCCTGTTATCTGTTTTGAGGCGTCATCTCTTTGTTGCTAATGTCCATAATTGCTGCTTTCTGTGTCTTGGATACTGCTGCAGGGAGCTGGAGGACTGGGATTTCTTCTGGCTTCACCTTTTTTTGCACTGACCCCTTAAGACCTTTTCATAGGCAAATGGATCAAAAGACCTATTTGGCCTTTAAGTGGTAGGAAAGGAGCTCGGTTTGTCCAGGTAGCTGGTCAGCTAAAGAAGTGGAGAAATTATGGCAATACTTCTCATCCTTTAGGAAGTAGTGAACAGAGAAGAAGGGAATCCTTCCTTATTTAAGTAAAATTTTTTGTCTAATTATAAATATTACTTCCTCCCCCCTTTTTTAATTTCTTCAGAATGAATTCCTTTGCCCAAGTGCTTATTCTTTCCCTCCTACCACAGCAGTAAAAAGCAAAATAATACATGAACCAAAAAAATCAGCTTTGAGAAAAAGACCGATAATGAAATATCTGCCAAAGACTCTGCAATATGTGCCTGTCAGAGGAAAAAAGCAAACATTCTTATATTTGAATCTCTGAAATGTAGCTGCACCAGACTAGTTGGGGAAAATTTGTTTGAAGATGTATTACGTTCCACGATCAAATGGAAAAAATGGCACCTGTCATCATATTTAGAAAACAGCTGGGTAACATGGCCAAGTGCCATAGTCTCTTTTCACATGGCCTTTATGCTGAAACCATCCAAGCTCCATTCTCAGCAACTGGAGAAACCCTGTGCCTTTAAATGGTTACAGAAACATCTACTTAGGGGCCAGCTCTTATTGCAGCAAAGCCTGCTTCTGATGCTTCTAATTAGCAGTTAATGGATTATACTTTACTTTTATAACCAACCCAGCAGGCACTCTTCTATAGTATTTTCCAGCTATTTTTGGTAGAAGATATATGCAATTGCGCTGCTTTTCATGCTTTCATTTTGAGCATGCAGAAAATATTAGAAATAAAGCACTATCTGAGATTATTTTACCACTCAAATGATTAATTTAAGTCCGATTATGCATTTCCTGAATGTATTTTCTTTCATCTAATATCTTAGAAAAACTGTAATGGGTTAATTGCCCTATCTCATCTAGACTTTGATGCAGAATCTCCTAAATACATACTTATTGTTCATTAAAATATTTATATACCCAGTGAAAAGCCTGAGTTTTTTAGACTTGCAAACACAGCTCCAATATGTATTCATTTAAGAAAAAATGTTTTTCTAGGTGAGTCCAGTACAGGTACATTCAGAAGTTTAGATGGGCTTGTAGAAACTAATGATTTTTATTCTTGCTTTGAATTAAAATAGCAATGAGGTTGGTAGCATTAAAGATTTGCAATGCTACGTGTGTGTGTGTGTGTGTGTGTGTGTGTGTGTGTGTGTGCACATATATTTGTATATATTGTGTCTACACAATATCTTTAGTATGTATACCAACTTGGGCATGTGAATCTATGTTTAATAAAGTAATAAATTTGCACAGGTTTTAGTTGGAAGTTTATATTTATTCCCCTTCAGGGAATTAATTTTGGTGCTGGTTTCTTGCAGGAAGCCTAGTTCACTGAGACTCTCTTAGAACCTGCTCTGTTCACTCAGGCCATGCTCCCAGTAGGACAAGGTCCAACGTTGGTTAAACTGGAACAGGAGAGGGAGCTCTCACAGCACCAGCCAGAAAAGGGGAGGATGAGGTACCCAAGCCTAGGAAAAGAGGTGGGAAAGAGGGGTAGAGGCCACCAGCTGCAGGTGAGGTGCACCATCACTCTGTTCCTAATTACCATGGTCCCTTCACCAAAGTGGCCCTTACTTATGTCACAAGAAAAAAAAAATTGGCTTGAAATGGCTTTAAAAGACAGTCAATGTCTTAAGAGATTAGCTGTTCCAGGTTAGTTGATGAGAAGCTCAGCAAAACCCATCAATGTGCTCTTGCATCCCAGAAAGCAAACCGTATCCTGGGCTACAGCTGAAGCAGCATGACCCGCAGGTTGAGAAGGGGATTTTCTGCTTCCCCCCTGCTCTGTTGCTGTATCCAGCTATGGAGTCCCCAGCATGGGATTGAACTAAGTCTGGAGGAGGCCACAAAGATGCTTAGAGGGCTGGAGACTTCTCCTATGCAGACAGGCTGAAAGTCAAGGTTGTTCAGCCTGGAGAAGAGAAGGCCCTGAGGAGATTTTGTAGTCTCCAGTACCTGAAGGTGTCCTCTAAGAAAGAATGGGGACATAACTTTTAGTAGGGTATGATCATAGGACAAGTGAAAATAGCTTTGAACTGACAGAGGGCAGGTTCAGATGAGATATTTGGGAGAAATTCTTCATTTTGAGGGTGGTGAGACACTGGAACAGGTTGCCCAGAGAAACTGTGATGCTTCAGGCCTGGAAGTTTTCAAGGCCGAGTTGGATGGTGCTTAGAATAACTTGGTCTAGTGGAAGCTGTCTCTGCCCATTGGAGTGTGATTGGAACCAGATGATCATTAAGGTCCCCTCCAACTCAAACCATTCCATTATTTTATGGTATTATGACTTGCAGCAAAGAAGTGACACCTGCAGGACTCCTGCTTTGAAAGCACTGCACTTGCCAGGTAGAAGGCTGTACAGCACTAAACTGATATAGTCATGTTTGTTGAAGGCAGCAAATTTCAAAAGACTCTTCAGAAAAATAAATATTTTTACACTATTATTTTTACAGAGCAAAGGCTAAAAAGAAAAGGAAGGGAAGGAAAAGGAAAGGTTCGATAATGGTTATTATGTGAAATAGCTCCCTGACTGTGATGAGGCATGGGCAACTTTCTGTCCTGGTTCTTGAGGAGGATGGGCTTGAGCTTTTCCTCTGCCATGTAGCATCCTAGTGCAGTAGGAGGAGGAGGCTGGCTGTGCAGGGGATGAAGAGCTGTTGTTTCCCTGCCCCTCGCAGCACCTGTCCTGTAGGTGGGGAACAGAGGGATATCTGCTGAGCAGGGCCAGTCCCACCTTGTTCCTGGAGCAGGTCCTCACTGTTTAATCCATGTCCCTTTCCATTTTTTTCAGGACAGTGCAGCATGAGACTACCCCTTTCTTGAATCAAGGCCATAGTTGAGCCTCTCTGCAATTTTCATGTTTGCTCACTTGCAATCAGAAGAAGCTATTCTGACATGCTCAAATGTGCTGTTATGTTTCCTTTAAGAAATAATTAATTGATTAATTAATCTTTTTTCTTTTCCCCCTAAAAGAGCTCCCTCTCCTTTAGGTCTGCTTTCTCCCTAAACTTCTGCAGAGGTACATTCCATCTCTGAGCCTGCAGTATCTCGTCATAATGCACTGTGAATGGTGTATGAGGGCTACAGGATTTGCCTCCCCTCAGCCTCTGTCTGAAGTGTTGGTCGAAGCATGTGGCTCCTTAGAGCTGCATTTGTGACCTCCACATCAGAGTAGTGAAGACAAGTCTGAGACATCTTAGGTTCAGTGACAGCATCCCGAGATCTCCATCAGCCAGAGCTCTGGGATTGCCCTTCCGTGTTCTGTCTCCCAGGAGTTTTGTGGCAGGCAAGCCAAGCTTTGCAGTAGCTGAGGTTATTGAGAAGAACTTCATCCAGAAGAGTAAGGCTCCCTCAAGCAGAGTTTGGTTTGAGTTCTCAGAAGGTCAGCGTGGGAAGCTCCCCATAAAAGCTGAACTTTGATATTGTCAGCCAAGACAGATTCAGAAGATTTGGGAACATTTTTTTTCCTTCTTTATAATTATATGAAACGCAGGAGACCTGTGAATAGGATATTTTTAGATTGTACTTTCAAATATACAGTATCATAGTATGACAGCAAATTAAAATTCTTATCAAATCCTTTTTTTTTTTTTTTAAAGTGTAATGTAACTCATAGTGGAAAGTTCGATAAAGAGCAGTGTGCTGCTTGGCACAGGAATTCTGCTCTTATTACTAAATGAAACATCACTGGTTGCTCTCATTTAGATAAACACTTTTGGAAGTTCTTTTTTTTAAGGCTAGCGGATTGGACTTCTAATTTTAACTCCTATAGTTTATAATTAGAAACATTTCCAAACTTGTTTACAAACACCTGCACTTGACAGTATGTGTCTGCAATTTTAGAAGGACTCAGTTGTCACTTCCAATGGGAGTTGAGAGGGCATCTGAGTTCTTTGTGTTTGTACAGTTAGTTTGGGGACACTGGAACAAAAGTGCATTTTTAAAATAAGGGTATGAGAATGCGATGTTTTGTGAGGGGGTTGCATGCACCTAATCAGCAAACAGGTCTTATTGAGTAGTTGTGGAGTATTTCAAAGTCAGAAGGATTGATTGTTAGTGGTCATTTGGAGCAAGATCTGAACTGGCACCCAAAGGAGAAATTCCAAGAACTAATTTTAGCACTTGAGCCTCTCAATTGGAAAAGATGCTTTACAGGTTTTCTGTTTTTATCTGTACTTAAGACGTGCTACTCTCTTGCCAGCTGTCCTTAAGAAGATACTCAGAAAGAGTTTTAAATGACTTTTGAAGAAATTATTGCATTGTTACTTCGTATGAGTTTGGAAGTGAGTTGCTGAGCGTACAGTGAACGGTGGAGCATGGTTCCCCTTGCTCCTCGGGGGGATCTGTGTGTTAAACAAGTCTGCATGCAACTTGTTTGCAGTGTGGTGAATATCATGCTATGTTACTCATTGGTCAAGTGCATAATCACATTAGAAGTAATCAAAATGCTTCACCAAATTAAAAAAAAATTCCTTTGGCTCCTCGAAATGCACTTTACTTCTGCTTTTAGCTGCATCACATAGGTTAACAATGTTGCTTATCAATTTCTAGTGTAATGGGAAAGATTATTGTTGCTAAAAATTGATGCTGCGTGGGAGGGTGTCAGGAAGAACCCTCCAAATATGCTTCAAGGGTACAGCTGAACCAGAAGTAGTCAAAGCAGACTTAAGCAGTAGTGGCATAAGGTGTCCTATTGATTGCTTAATGCTCATGTTGTTCCTAATTAGTATAAAAAACTCTGGTTAATTAGACCAGCCTGCTTGGCTGTTATGTCCTCTACCAGGAACCATAGTCTTAGAGAAACTCCAGTACACAAGAGGCTAAGGAAGCCACAAAGCAGAATGGTTTTTATTTTCTACTGTTTTGGTGTCCATAAAAGCATGGACCTGGATCCATTTGGGGAATCCACTTTGATGTCAAAGGATCATGTCCTCAGAGGCACTTACTCTCTATCAATTTCACTGAGAGTGGATATAAGTGGAATTAGGCACCTAGATACCTTTCTGTTCTTTGAAGGCAAACCTGCAGTGTGCAGCCTGTATGTTGTGCTTGACTCTTCTGCAGAGCACACAACAAATGCTCACTGGGGGGCTCCTCCAGAGCAAATGCTGGAAAGTAAGCAAACAGATAATTACATAAAGCTTTTGGAGTATGATGCACAGGTCTGAAAAATTAGGTTTTTCCTTCTGTGAACCAGCTGTGCCTCATATCTATGTTTCTGAATTCCTTTAAAGAAATGCAGTTTTAATAAGCATTCACTTTCTGTATCAAACAGGCTTTTAAAAAAATTACTTTTGAAACAAGTAGGCTAGCTAAAATTATGATGTTACTTAGATACTGCGCAGCATAATTTCTTAGCAAGTATAGCTGCAATTAATAAATTGTGTTGTAACCATATTAGGCTGTTACCATGTTTGAAAATAGCTTCAAACACAGCTTACAAGCTCCGGTGTTGTCAGGGTCCCAGTTCATCAGAGTTAGAAATACACGACATTTTAGAAATGGCTCATGATTCAAATATGACCATAGAAATTAGACTTAAGTGGAATTTAATAGCACTTCTTGCTTAACTAGAAACTTCTCTTTTTACGATGAATTTTATCTGGAAATAGCACTTTCACAACTGATGTACTGAGAGAAATGCCAGTGTTTTCAGTTTCCTCTATTTCTGTTTCCTTGTGTCTGCTCTATGCCCACTTTCTTAAGCATTAATATGTAGAAATGTTTCCAGAAAGTTAGAGGAGGCTTGAAAGCAAGATCTGTGCAAGTGTATATAGATCCAACAGTCCAGCAATGCCTTGAAAATAGGCAAAAACTTCTTGGATATCAAAAGTCTTGACTGACCATGAAGTTAGTGACAAGATTTCTCAGATGTACCTGATAAGAAAGAAAGACCTCTATGGAATATTTGTAGAGTTATTTAACCTGCATGGGCCTGACCAGTGCTTCAGTGTGAATGTTTGGTGTACGTGTGACACGATCTGTTCTCAGGATAATCTGCCTGGTTCCTATAGGGAAACTGCATGGGAAAATCTTTCTTTGGATGCATTTGAAGTGATACTGTCTTCCTCAGGAAGTGGTAATTAAAGTAAATACAGGACTCATGAAAAGAAGGAAAATGATCTTCAGAGTTCTGCTTTGTTTCTTTTCATAAAAAGATAACTCTTACTCCAGGTGAAATTGTTACTCCTCACAAAGAATCTCATGGTAAGATTGAATATTTTGAGCCAGAGCATGCATGATATACCAGAATGATTTGAGAATTTAATTCATATCCAGGTAACTGGGAATGTGAAGGTATATCATATACCATCACATAGCACAGAAGAGGACTCTTGGGGAGGCAGTATCTGGCTGTGGTTGGAAATAAGCTGAGGATATGAGGCAACCACTTGTATATTGCCAGAGGGAGTTAGTGTAGGTTCCCAGCCCATGAAGTCCCAGCACTGGACTTATGGTTGCATCCCCAGACCTGGAACACATTGCAAATCCCTGAGATGCAAATCCTTTGCCTGTGACTCCCCTGGTGCATAGTTGTAAATCAGTCTTTAGAAGTCCATAAATAGGTGTAAAACATGCATTTTCCATAGAAGTAAGGACTTTAAAGAGGGACTGTGACTATTACTATGGCCTGTTGCAAAGTATGTGTAACTTAAATTTTTGCTTTTATTTTTTTATTCCTGGTACATATGTTTTATGTGAGCAGCTCTTTCATATTTCTGCAGTAATCCCATGCCATAACAATATGTGGGTTTTCTTCTTAAAGAAACTGTTATATGCCAGTTGTACCTGAGCTGGAGGTTTACCCAGAGCAAATGTGTGTGAAGTGAAACTGCTTCAGGATAACCTGCCTTGGTTTAGGGGAGAGTTAATGATAAATTTATTTTCATGACCTGTCTGCCAAATATTTGTACACTAATTAGGTCCTATTTTGAGGGCAGAACATGTGAGCTGGTAAGGAACCCTGTGTACAGGATGGGAAGGGCAAGAGGATTTTTGTCCCTAGTGAGTGCAAACCCCATATTTTTTATGTAGCATCACCTAAATATGTGCATTATTTCTAAATAGCATGTGAATCTCTGGACTCATATGGAGGCACTTTTTAAATTGGCTCACGGGAATAGCTGTAGCCAGCTGAAGTGTTCAAGTGTAGAGCATTGGGGAAGAAACTGAACTGAGTCAAGGCATAATCATGGTTTTAACTTTATATAATGTCTTTTGCATTATAGTAGAAAATTACCCTTATGACTAGTGGCAGGACCTGTTGTATAAATAATCCAGCCATGGTGCTGGTTGGTATCTTGCTTTTCACTTAAACCTCTCTGCGATACAGGTCTTGGAGGAGTGAGTGCCTGGTGCAGTCTCTGCCTGACTCCTTGGTAAGTCATTCAAGTCTATCTTTCTGTATAGTCACTTTCCAAACTGCTGAGCAAAAATAAGGAAATTTTTCATAGAGTGCTTTAAAAGAGAGCTGCTAATCAATTTTTCTTATTATTTTATGCCCTGTGATTTTTACACCACCCCCACCAGCTGGTTAATCATGCAAAAGCTGAACACTTCATTAGCCAGAACATGTTTGCCCATGGGCATTTCTGTAGTAAATTAGTTCTTTCTATTTATACAGGTAAGTCATGGCCAAAAGTCTTTAAGGTGCCAAAGGTAAGGGTTCGAATTAATTCTTTTCTGAGTTTTCAAAAGAACTAGGTTTAACTTTGTGTGCTGTTGATTTGAAATTGCTTTTGAATTAAAGATAGTGTGGGTAAAAGTGCATTGTTGGGCTGTTCAAAAATGCATTATGTCTTTCTGGATCTCAAATTTGGCCTTTGTAGTACAGGCTGCCCTAAAAAAAAACCCAAAAAGCCCAAAACACATGCATGCACTCACATATATATTTATAAATATATGTATGTATATATGCACAGTATCTTCATGCAGAGAATCTGCTTCTTTGAGTAGCATGTGGCATATTGACCCGTGTTTTTCGTTTCTTACTCTGTGCCTTTTACACTATTAATTGAAAATATGTGGTTTGCAGATGCTTTTTTGCCTCAAATCAAATGGTGCCCTCTGAAAGCCTAGTTTAGCTTGACAATGAATTTAGCTTTCAGGCTTTGGCCATTGCAATATTGTTTGAATGCCACCATTTCCTGCAATCAATGTAATTTTATATCTACTTGGAATAGAAAGTCAAGATGGTGATTGCCTTAATTTAACTCAGTGTTGTATTCATTAAGGAGCTGATCCCGAATTCCTTTCAGATCAAAGTCTGTCTTGATTTCAGTGGAACCTTTCGGCGCACAAGGTGTGCGGTAGCCTTCTAAAATGTTGTCATTGTGACTAGTGAATAAAAACTAAATGTGTTGCTAAATTTAGGCTGTTGCTCATGTCAGCTTCCTTTTCTAAATGACGGTAAGTGCATTCCATAAATAGTATGCCTCTTATGTTGTCATATCTCTTTGGCTTGCTTTGCAGTATTTTACAGGATATTTGCAAATGAATTTTGTGTTCAGTAGGCAGGGGATGAAAATAACACTACTCATTGGGACTCCATTAACCCGCAGCTAATGAGGAGCCATTTCGAGGGCTGGATGAGTGTAATTCAGATTAGCCTGCGTGCCAGGCTGCTGTGCTCCCGCTCAGGCTCGCCCCGTGCCATGCTGCCCGTGCCGCGCTCCGGACGGACGGAGCCCGGAGCGGCACAGCTCTGACACTGCCTTTGGCCGGTTCAGTTCTCTGTGCTTCGGTTCCCCTTTTGGAAGGTAGGAGAGGAGAAGGAGTGTGCGTGTGTGTGTGTGTGTGTGTGTGTGTGTGTGTGTGTACACACAGATAGGTGACAGTGATCTTGACCCCCACGGTCAGGTGTTTTGGGATGTAATGAAATACTCCTCAAACACCCCACTCGTGCTCGCTGGTTGATAGCATTGTTACTTGTAGAAAAGGGTACTACGTGGTGACAGTAAAGGTGGTCCAGACTGGCCCTTAATTAATTTTATTTTCAAAATCTATATTAGTGACTGTCGTGAGGGCACCTGGGCACTTCACATCAATAAAATAATCAATTTAAAAAATGTGTAGACCAGAACTCTGTGTTCACTAACAAAACTCCTGTTCCCCGTTACGAGTAAAGGTCAGTCCAAGGCTGGCCGAGCAGGCAGGACTCGCATTCCTGCGCCTTGGCACTCGCCAGGCGCGGCTCTGGCGGAACACCACCGGCAGCAGCTTCCAGATGCCCGCGGCCTCTGCGGAGACCGCCTTGCTGGTGACCAGTGACTTGTTAACCCCCTGCATGTCTCAAGTTGGTTTGGGGACTGAAGGAAAAGGTTGGGAAGGTCTAGTTTGGGGGCCAGTCCCAGTTAAAAATGTGACTTTGCCAGTTGCCAGCCCTCCACTGAAGTGCAGGCAACAGGGACTTGGTGGAGCTGTGCTGCTGGAATAGAGAGAGGAAAACTGAGACTTTCTTCTGGAGAACAGGCTGGAGATCTCTTAACTGAAGAAACTTTATTGATGATAAGTGTTACATTATGCAAGCTTAGCATATTCTCAAGGAATATAATGCTTCCCTGTTTTTTCTTAACATGTGTTAATATTTTATGATACCTGTGCATTAAGGGTCAGATCCTACAATGTTTATGTGAGTTTGGGCTGCTAAATTGCTTTTGTGGACTTCAAAGAAAACACTGCTGGTTCACTGCAAATTAGCTAAATTCCCAATCTCAGTTAACATGCTGGTGATATAAAATCAGCTTCTTTCTGTTTTTCATGCATTAAGCGAGCATGTGTAATTAAATTAAATGTTGATGCAAAGCTGCATTTTATTTATTTCTATTAGTACATTTGGGCCAATAATCCCACTTTAATATATACCTAACTGTGCAAGCAGCACTGGAACTAGGAGTTCCTGGACACTGATGTAATTTTTTGATGTGAAATGATAATATATTTTCATGTCTCAAAATCCAATTGAGCTCAAGCTGAGCTTAAAAATCCAAGATCTGATTCAGGAGAATTTAGTCCCATCTGGCTGGTGGGTAGCAGGTGTGCAGTGTGTGTTTGAGGGAGGGAGGTGATTGCAGGGAGTGAAACATTTCTCTTTTCCTGTAAAGCTTTAATTTCAGTTTAATGCTGTGGTCTGAAGCTCTCTGCAGTTTAAGTTCTTTTGTAATTACCTACATCTATTGTTGGTCTCCATTTCTAGACAACATAATGGTGATGGTGAATGGCAGAAGCAAGTAAATGTCCAGCATTATGAAGAAATATGGTTTCTAATTCTCAAAGTTTAGATTTATTTTCTGTTAAACCCAAGTCCCTTGTATAGGAAAGTGTGTTTTTACAAATTGATACGGACGTGATCCTTGAAGACCAAATGAGAAAGGTTTCATTGCAGCATTCAGGATCGAGGTCTTTCGAGTATTGTTACATGTTCCCACTGCAGCATAGAGAAGGTTTGTGTCATGTATAGTTTCATAAAAGACAAAAAATACGTGTTATGCAACTTCTGTTTTCATCCCGTAATAGACAGGTTCTGCATTTTTTATTACTGCAGTTATAACGAAGGAGGGGGTTTTATCTTTAAAAGTATTTTAGCCATCTACAGGATACTTTTTACCTCATAACCTTAAGAAACTTGTCCCAGCCTTTCTCATTTTCCTCTTTCTCTTTCCTCTCCTTCATCTTTTGATCAGATACTGCCAGTCACCCCCTGCCTCTGCCTGGGAGCTTTTTGTTTGGGAGGTTTGAGAATCTACTCTTTCCTGACTTTTGTCACTAGCTATCGAGTCAGTTCCCTTTCACATTGCTATCATCTCTCCCTCTTCCAACTTTTAAATATTTCCTCTTCTTTTTATTTGTCTTCACTGCTATATAACTTTGTGCTGAAAATGAGCACATGAGTTTTTTATGGGAGTTGGCACGCAAAGCACTTCTTACTTAACAAAATAAGTAAGCAAACATACTTCTTTTATAGTTTTTGAGTTCACATTACTATAGTAGATGACAGTTTTGCTGCTGTGTTTCACAGGTTTTTTTCATGGTGAACTGACTTAATTTCTAACGTAGAGTGGAGCTGGTGCTGTGTTGCCAAGGGAAGTCCATCTGGTTTGACAGATGAAATGATAAACATTTCTCTGGACATCCCTGTAAAGTTCTCCCTTTTGTTTGTTTGCTTTATGAAGTTAAATGGAAGAGGTCACCCCCTCTGACAGAGCAAATTCTTTTTTCTAGCAATCGGGCTTTGCAAGAAAACATTTTTTATTAAGCAAGTCATCCATACCACACCGTAGGCTGTTTGAGTGTAACAGTATGTTACAGTCTGCAAAGTTAATGCAGTTAATATTCAACTGAACTTTTGGGGGGTTGCTAATCCCTTAGGCGGGCTTAGCAGAAAGGGCAAACATATTTATAGTACTTTGAATCAGACTGCAGTGAACAAGTAAGAGTATGTGTTATACCATGCAAATGTTACACAGTTTCAGGAAAGCTCAGTGCATAATCATCTTTTAATAGTATTTAAGTTGATGAAATATCTTGTCTGTAAGCAGCAGAGTTGTTGGTTCAGTGGATGACAGGTCTGTTAAAATGAAACTCGGTGAAAGGTCTTGAGATTCTTGTTCTGGTGGTAAATTCTGAGGGTTCTGAACAGATTTATGGGCTGTCTAATTAGGAGCTAACTTTATTCTTTAAGCTCTGTCATTTGTATTATTCCCTAATAGGATTTAATTGGACTTTGTCACATATCTGGCTATGACTGAGCGTGTGCGGGCTTGTCAACAGCCTGTTCCGTGTAGACCTCGCTCTCTTACTGTCTTTGTAGAAGTAAAAAGATCATTCCTGAGTGATCTTTGCTCCAGAGTGGAAGTGTGACACTGGACAGAGTTTGCTTTGGCTGGAGCTCTGGGCACACCAGGCAGAAGGAACAAGAGTTAAGTCCCAAGTTACGGAGAAACTGAAGTGCTCAGACTGAGAATGTCAGTGAGGTCACATCTCTGTGAGACAGAAAATCTCCACATTCATGCCATTCACAGTTCCACAGGCTCCACAGCTCAAATAATCACATAACTTGCACTGAGTGCAAAGTTACATAGAAAAGCACATGAAGGGCCCTGTAATGCTGTCATCCCATCAGGAGCCAGAGAAAAAAGAATTACAATTTTGGATTTCACACACAGTTTGATTGTGTAGAGTTTTTAGGCAAATAAAGAAGAGATCTGTCATCCAGCAACAAAAAATAATTTGCACTTTTTAAAAATTTTTATTTTATTTTGAAAGAGATAAATGCAGTTGCTAACAGCTGTAATCTGCATGATAGATTTTTAAGGTCAATTTCTGGTGCCCTTTCAATGCAGAATACAGGCCTGACAAAGTGGCCATTCTATTGTAATTAAGATTTTTAATATGTTTTACATTTTGGCTATTTCTTCCATTTTTCTAGATATTAACTATTGGAAGGAGTGACTACAACATGGAACCTGACTTTAAAGGGGGCTCGAGCGCCTGAATTTATACATGCACTCAAGTTACTTATTGATTTGCTCCTTACTTGTACCCACTCCTTTCCTTTTTCTTTTGCTCTTTGTGAAACATACTGGCCATTCAGGAAAGTCCTTCAGGAAAGAGTCCTCAACAAAATAATTGATGTGTCAGAATTGTTGGAAAAATGGAAATATGTTGCTAAGGATTTTCAAATCTATTTGTTATATTTTCAGTTAAAAATAGCATGACTGAGTACCAGAGCAAGTTAAAATTTTGTATTGGAGTTATTTATATTTGAAGTACCTGAAAATAACTGGTTTATTATGTACAAAATTTGAAATTCCAGAATATATTAAAATATTAGCTCAAAGGTCAAAAGCCTCTCCCAAGGAAAGAAGGAAATCAGAAGGAAATTTGGGCTAATCAGGTTAGGTCTGTAATGGTTGCACAGGGGTGATGTGGCTGACACTGTTGTGGCTTCCTTTGGTTACTCATCCTGAATCCCCAGCTCATCATTGGGTCAGCTTTCATGCAAATCCTAGAGGATTCAACCTTAAGCTTTGGCCTCTATAACAGGATCTTGTAGCAGTTCTGTCCTTGTACAGAGCAGGGGTCCATTGCAAAGGGCTGACTTCACAGAGCATCCTGGTGCAGGTGTGCTGGATCTTAGCTACACATCCTGCAACCATTCTGGAGCTTAGAAATGGATCAAACTATCTGCAGTTTTATTATGAAAACAGAGTTAACAGTCTGGTGATGGTAACTGTGTTAAAAGGTTGGGGTGTGTGTGTGTGTGTGTTACTGTGCTGAACTCTATACATTTATGAGCTCTTTTTATAGTACCTGTTCCCAGCAGCATTCCCAGGAGCAGTCCAGGTCCAATCAGGACTGGTATGCCATTGTGTGAGGTGTTGTTCTAATTCATGTGTAAATGTGGAGTGGTTGCTGCCCTGAGGATATTACAGTGAAATTACAAACAGGATGAAGAATAGGAGGAGGTGTGGAGGAGAAGGAGGGCGGCTGCAGCAAGGTGCACTTGTCTGGTCAGGGTTGTGGTACGTACAGCCTGATACCAAGTGATGGGCATTTCATTTATTTATAAATCTGCTGCCTTCAAAACAATTAGCCTCTTTGTCTTTTGTTTGTGTCTTAGTTATTTAAGCAGAAATGTAGAGAGTACGAAATTAATCGTTCCCTGGATCCTCCTGCTCTGTCTCAAGCAATGACCAACCCCAGGCACCTCAAGTGCAGTTTTAAGAGCCTCACAATGGGTAGACTTGAGATAATCTTCTCTCTACACGTTCTCATCCTAATCTTTCATTATTGGGGATTAATTTAAGCTTTGAAGCATGAGGTTTAAAAAAATATTTTATTTGTTTTCCCCTCTCTTCCACTGTCAGCCTTGTTTAAGATATGAAATATCCTCCCAAGCCCGTCGTCTGGGCTGTTCCCAGGGTAATCCGACCTTGCTCCTCGGTGTGTTGGCCAAACCTGCAGCTTGAGAGCTGCTGTTGTGGTCTTGCTTCCTGTGGTGCCAGAAGGCACTGGTGGATCCTTTTCCCCAGGGAGGTGGGTGAAGGCAGAAGCATGTTGAGCAGTTATGGCCCGGGTGTTCCCATGTCACCATATGTCAAAGCTGTGATGCTGCAGCTGGATCTCTCCCCTTTCTTTTAATATTTTAGTGGCTAATTTGCAGTAAAGCAGAGTAGGAAATAACCATAAATAAATCTGGGAACCTTTGTATTAATTTCTTTTGCTAGCTGTGTACATATGAGCAGCTTGCCATTTGCATATGTGAATCTTGTCATAACAATTTTGGGAAGTGATTTGTTAATAATCAAGTTCTCAGAACAGCTCTAAATCAGTAATTGATGTAGGTCTGGATAAAGCAAGCCTTCCGCCTGCATGTTTTGTGGAGCATTTTTGGCAAGTTTCAAGCTAGTGTGAAAACTAGCCATCAGAATAAAATTTAGGACAGCTGGGATGCTTTGCAGTGAAGACTTTTGGCTCCACAGTTCAAATAATCACAATAGCAGCTCAATTTAGCCTTTGGCTGGGTAGGTTTGGCAGGGCACAATGAAAAATAATTATTTCATGGCCTGCTTATTTGTCCCTTAACAAATAAACTCTCTGACCTATGCAGGCTTATGTAAATATGCTGCCGTATGTGGGGTTGTAGAACACTGTCATGTCCCCATTTGGAAATATGTTTTATTTTGCCCTCACGTTACAAACTTTTTTTAGAGTTCTGTTTTGGAAGCAAAGGAAGGGATAGGATATATCAGATACTGAAGCCCAGACAGCCAGGCACAGAGTCTAAAAAGCCATCTAACAGTCTTTTTTTCTGAAAACACATCCATTAGTATGCAGTGTTTTCACTGCTGTAATAATAAGAGCAATCATGATACGAGCAAGTCCGTCTCTTCGCAGCCTTCCCACGCGGGATGGAGAATGACAGCTCCTAAAGCATTTGGATATTTGCCTGAATGTGTGCTGCTTAGCTAACAGCAGTTCAACTTGCTCTCCATCTTATGGCTTCCTGGATATCCTTCTCAATTTTTTCAGTGACAGCTTAAAATGTGAGATGTGGAGGGGGGAGATAAAAGCTTAGCGAAAGGCTTTTTGTGTGTGTATTTAAGGGGAAGTTTTATTACACTCGATGATGGAGGGATGTGCCACACTATTTTCTGTTCCTACCATTTTAGTATTTGCACTTTCTGTGGTAGTGGCAGCCAATCCATAACATTGTCTTTCTGCTTCCCCCACTGGAAGGGGGGAAAATACACAGAAGAATACCTATCAGTGGTTTTGTCTTCTGGCACCACCATTTTGGTTGTGCAGCAGTAAGAGAAAGCCTTTTTTCCCCAAAGATCCGAGAGATCTCTCTAGAACATCAGCCCTTGCACACTCATGCACACACTCACGCACACATGCACAAGCTCTCACCGAGGTGGCTATGATCTGTTTTTAATAGTGGCACTTCTTCTCAAAGTGTCATTTAAAAAAACATCAGCAGTCGTGTCATGCATCGGGATGAATTTCTAAATGTAAATGAGATTCTCTCAGTAATTTATTTACATTTGTTTTCAGCACAACAAATGAGACATCACGTAGCTTCATAATTTCCCATGACCGAGTCACCAGCATGAGGTGTGTAATTTACCCTGATTTAAGATGCTTATCTGGAGGTTCTTGCAACAATACCTGGTGGGCTTTTTTATACTACTTTTTGCTGGCTTTTAACCCATCTACTTCACCTTATTCTCTGTATTTTCAGTTAAAAAGAAGTATAAATTGCTTCTTGAGGCCCTTTTTCAGTAGAGCTGAGAGGGATGGCTTTGTTGGCTTTGTTTAGTATGTTATTTTCCCTGCCATTTCCTTCTCATTTGGTAAAAATCATCGAGGGTTTCCAGAATGTATCTCCATTTACATTATGATGATGCAGGAAAGCAATGCTGATTGTGGACATTGCTGATGGAAAAATGTTTGTCCAGAAATGAAACAGTGCAGTGGGAAGCATCCTGCAGTCGTTTGTTCTCCCCTCTTCTCAGCTGAAATACTAAATCTTGGGCCAATTCTTGTCTCTAATACTGACTTTTAGTTTCTGATCTGCCTGTGGCTGAAATGATACTTTGCTTGAGATGGGATGTGAACGCCAGTTTTCAAATAATGTGGACACAGTCATGTACTGCAAAACTCATTTATTTTAAGCCTGTAGTTGGACCATTTAGATGTCTAACTACTTAAGTATTTCAGGTAGGTAGATGATTAAAGGTGCAATGTACCATGCATACAATTTTGTGCCTCTTATCTTGAAGACCTGGTTACGGCTTGAGTAAAAATCAGGGCAATGGCTTTTGCTATTTTACAGGTTATCAGCACAGGAGAACTGAGATACTGTGGTGAAAGTTACTGGTAAGTCCAAAAGTGGTACAAAATGCTGGAGTTTGGGATGTTACAGTGCAAAAATATTGTATATCTTTGTGGAGATCTGAGGATTAACCCTGTGTGGGCGATCTTTTCCTCATAGGGAAGAAGCATGACGTTTGTGTTAATTCCCAGAGCAAAAATAAGTGTCTTCCTTTAAAATGAATAAGCATATTCCGAAAAATAATAGATTTGGACTGGTTTTTAATGTGCATTGTACATACTAGGTCCCAGTTGATTTAATTTTGGCCTGCTGGCCATTTCCTTAACATTGCATGGGTCTAGCACCAAATTATGCTGATGGCCTGTCTATCACCAAATTATTTACAGAACTGTGGTTAAATTATAGAAATCTTCCAGACAAGCAGTGCTCTGGGCAAATTATTTCATCAAAGTTATTTTCCATGGTATACTTAAGCAAAAGCTTACAGGAGCAACATTAATCTTTTTTTGGTATGTGATTATGCAGACATGGTAACAGCCCCTTTTTAGAAATAGCTTCCTACCTGGGAAAACAGAAGGAAACCATGGTATGAAGATTAGTTCTCTCTGTGCTTTGTGTTTGAAGCATTTTATGTTAGGGAAACACAAGGCCAGCAGTAGGATGGCCATTTCTGCACAATGTCAGCTCCTTCCAGGTCTTTGGAAATTTTTTTTTTCTGTAGACTTTTAATTGCAGACTTCTCTGAATTTGTACACTCAGGTAGTGCAGAAGCACATCAGCTGGCTTTACTAGTTCTCCATCACATCTGGACCCAGTGGTCACTGCCCACTTTTCCAGAGAAGAACATTTGTGTATCTGAAGGCAGTATAGGCATTTTCTTCATTACTCCCATCTAACAAGATTTGAGCTGCTGTATGATTATGAAACATACAAAGAGAAGATAAATCCTAAAAGCAGCCCTAACTCCCTATTGTAGTTGGCATCCTTTCAGACTCTGTTCCAGAGTTTAGAAGTATAGTCAGGGTAGAACATCTATATTTGGGTTTATATGTAATGGTCATACCTACTGGTTCACTTGGGAAAATGTTGGCACAGATCACGGTTTAAGGACCCTGGGTGCAGTGTTTATGTTTAGCTTGGTGGTTTTTATCACTGCATATTTTTTTTAGTATTCCATGTTGCTGTGTTTGCACCGTGAGACGAGAATGCCTCTCCAGCCTCTGCGCGGTTGTGCGCTTTTTGTTGAACGAATATAGAAATTCAGGTTTTAGACTGACTCCCATGAATAAATTCTTCTGGGAAAACAGGTGGTAAAAATCTGTGGTTTTCAGACCTCTCTCTGCCCACGTCCTTAGGGTAAGACTCAGCCACGTGTAGATGGCAGCCTGGAATGGGACCTCTGTGCTCAGTGCCCAGATGTGGAAAACCTTACGTGTGTGAGGAAGGGCAGCAGACTCAGGAACTTTAGCACGAGAGCTAAAGGTTATTGCAAGCTGAACATCTGATTTAACTTGATTTCTCTCTGGTGTTGGGTAGTGGTTGCTTTTCTGTGGGGCCACACCTGGAGAACTCCCCTTGGCAGCTCACCCAGGGGGACTCAGAGGCAGCTGAGAGGTGACACTCTAATAACTGAGGTTTCATGGTGTTCTTCGAGAATTTTCTTTTTCTTTTTGATTGGCAGGAGGTGAATATATGTGAAAGCTGGATCTCCTTTACTTGTGATCCTCAGCAGATGCAAGTCTGATTAAGAGTCCCCTTAATTTAGAAATGCTTGTAAAGACAGGAAGATACTTAAAGCTGGCTTGGTCAACAAAATGGAGGAGCTGTGTTCTCGGGGCCCATTAATGCAGTGCCATGATGGCCACTGCTGCACAAATACTGGAAATTAAGTTTCTACAAACCCCTGGAAGCTCCAAATTGTATATCTTGCTGGTTCTTTACTCCCCCAGTTATAATCCATATCTCACTTATTGCTAGAGTCAACAGTCTAATGGTAACAAAAAATACAACCTTTCATCATCTATTGATTTTCAGTCTTTAAAAACTGACAATAAGCTATTTTTTGTCCAATTTCTCAATAAATAGGAACATTTATTGGTTTTTCAGTTTTATTGTATTACATTAGAATATATTTTACTGCATATAGTGGGTAATGTAGCATCAGGAGAGATGTTTACGTTCAGCAAGTAACTTTTGAAACTGCATAGCTCAACTGAGATATGTAAACAAATTTGTAATACTAGTTTAATTTAGATTACAATGCAGAATACTCAGCCTGGAGCTCATTTTTCTATTTATTCCATTATGATCGTCTAACTAATGAAAGAGAATTGCCATAAAAAATAATTACAGTAAAGGTGAACATCTACTTTCTTCTCTATCTGAGGAAGAGGGAGAAATTTTGAGGTGTAGTAAGCACCATGATATTGGGGCTTATTTCCTAGAAATCCACCACTGACAGTGTTGCATAGGTTGGGCAAGTCATAAATTCTATCTGTGTGATACTGTGTCAAACAACCTGGCGAAAACATCATCTTTCTCAGTGACCTCAGTTACCTTCTCTCCTTTTGAAAAGGGAGACAAATTGGGATGTGATTTAGCTGTGGCAGAACCTGGGATGTAGATCCCAAGTTGCCTCCCCACTGCCACCTGCCTTCCCAGCAGAAGATCACCTGGTAGATTTTCTTTCCTTTCCAGAACCTCTCAGGAGACACTGAAGATCAACAGTTGCCTCTTGCTTACTCTTGTGGCGATAAATGGCAATTTGATGATATTTTTATCTCTGCTATAAAACCAGTCCAACCTTTTTTTTTTTTTTTTTTTTTTTTTTT
>VZRX01007036.1:43461-86662 GCA_013398075.1 Notiomystis cincta
TTTTATTTCTTCTATATAACACGTCCCACCTTTTTTTTTTTTTTTTTTTTTTTTTAATTAAGAAGCAGTTAATTTCTCTTCTGGTGACATTCAGTCCTACTACAGCCAAAGGCAGTAAGCTCATAGGTATTTCCACTCCAGCATCAAAAACCTGAGGTGGAGGTGCCTCTGGCTGAGGTGAGGATGTACAAAACAACCTCTGCTTTAAACCAGCTGTGCCACTGTGCCACCAGCACTGGCCTTTGCAGACCCAGGTGGTTTCAAGGCTATCAAAGTGATCATCCTGGCAGGCTTCTGAGGTGAAAACATTCTCTTAGATGATGAAACATTTTCCTGAAGACTCTGAACGGGGAGACAGTTCTGGCTCATATTTCATAACCCTTTCACAGTAAGCAAAGAGGGAACCATTTGGGCAAAACACCTCCTTTGGGTGGATTGGGTGTGATTCTCTGAGGCATAGACCCTTTCTTATGAGCTGCAGTGGATCTTGCTGTCATCTCTGTCTCACAGGATCTGATGTACAAGGAGTTAATAGATATCCAGTGACCAAAGCCATTTATATTTCTCTTTATATACAGAAGTGAAGTGGAGCATGTAAAATTGGAAAGCAGAACCAAACCTGAAATTCTCTAACTTTATGACTAGTATGTGTGTGTTATTTTCCCATGATCTTTAATTACATTCTGTTCTGGAGGGGGAGAGGGGGAATGCTAATCTGGTGCACCAACTGGGGGAAAAACAAACTGTTTTACAGCGGGAGTCTAGATGACAGCACACAGCAAATGCAAAATCTGACATTCATATGAAAGTGAGCTAAGAAAGACCAATAGAAGAGAGGCAGAATGACTGCAGCAAGGGGAATGCAAGTGGTTTAAGGAAACCATGGTTGCTCTATTTATTGAAATAGCACAGCCGACCTTTAAGGTGGTGCTGATACGATGTAGATTTTGTAGAGCTGCACCAAGAGAGATGGCTGTCATAAAGAGAATGTGTGATTGGATTCAGGTTCATGAGAAGCTAGGTTTAGAAGAGTGTTGCCCTTCCCTCTTTGAACATATAATATAGTGAGGCATGTCTCATTGCACTGAATAGAAAGATGCTATTTTCAGGACTGCTGTTTGCTGTGCTTGCTAATGAATTTCCAAGGGGTGTTTGAGCCTTGGATATTGACTGTAGAGATGCTTGCAGTCAGTTGGAAGAGATGTGACTGAACATGAAGCTTAGTTCTGTGTGCATACAATCCTGCTCCCTGTGATTTTCCCTCAAGTTGTATATTCAATATCACTGCAATCATAAATAATTTGTAGAAGTCCAGCTGTGACTTTAAGGCTTCTCTACAAACAGCATCCAGGGTGCAAAGTCACGTGATGCCCTTTTTCTTGTCTCACTGGCTAAAATAGCCTTTACAAAACTATTCCCACTTCCAGTCCAAACATTAAAGCCAACAAACTGGGTGGATGCTTTTGCCAGGGTACAGCACAAATGGTCTCTGCCCTGTTTCTTGATCCCGATGTCTTCTTCATCCCCTTGGCTGGGAGCTGGGTCACAGCACGCTGCTGTGCTCTCCTGCACCACAGGGACTGAGTTTCTGTGCAGAAGTAAATGTTTTGGTTAAACAGCTTGACTTAGCAGCACTATACACTTACTATTTATTTGAGTATGGGCTGAGCAGACAATTTAAAATCAGCATTCCCAGGGTTGTTCTAGTGTCATGTTTGAAAGACAGTGGAGAATCTGGCTTAAAGGTATCCTTTGTAAATAAAGGTTTGGGAACAGGTCTTACCTTGAGTCTTTCCCCTTCGTGTTCATTAGCCTACTATTCAGATGTCAGTGGATTTTTTTGTGTTGGTGGTGGATAGCATGTTCATTATTCTCTGGGAGGAGAACCCTGGGAAGCTATGATGTGTGTCAGTTTAACATCTTTGAGTGGCATGTGAGGGCATCTCTGCTGCTCCCCAGCACTGCTAACCCATGAATAATCATGGAGCCAACGGGGCAGTACGTCTTATACCTCTCAGCATCAGCTGTGACTGGCGTGGATCCCTGGGGTGAGATCAAGGATGAAATGAACTCTTGTGTGCTTGGATGTGTCGATTATGAGCAGATCATCACTCAACACCTATGTTGTTTTCACATTCTGGGCAGTTTACCTCTACCCCCAGGAACAGTTGTAGCAGTGAGCTTTAATCTGCATTCCAATTTTAAATTTAACTTCTATGTGAACCCTTGGAAAAAAAAGTTAAATTGTGCTTTGAAAAAGAAAATAAATGAAAGGTGGAATGAGACGGGGTAGAATAAGTGGGATGCTTTTTTTTCCCTCTTTGGTAGATGCTAGGAAGGAACAGAAACATAGTGTGACTCCTCTTGCTCATTGTTTTTTGACCCAGCCCATTACACACACAGTGGTCCCAACACCTTCAAATATTTCCTACAGCTCTGTCACTCAGAGGCCAGACTTCACTCCCATACCTTTTAGCAGTGCTGTGGCTCAGGGCATTCCCTTGGGACATCCTCTGCACTTGCTGCTTCTTGCACTCTCGCTGGAGAAAGCACACTACCCTTGCCATCCAAGCCCAATGGCACACTTAAGCCATATAAAGGTTACTTGACATCATTTACTTTTTTCATTAGCCTTCTAAAGGAGTTTCTCAAAAGGTGTCCTGGCTTTCCTAGCTTTTGAAGTCCTTTGGAAGACTGTAATTTTGGATCACTAGTGTACCAGTGGCCTGTAATTGTTATGCAAATCATTGCCCAAACATAACATAACATAACATAACTAATTGCACAATTAAGATTGCTTTCTCCTCATCATCCTATTCATCATACTCCTCATTCACACCTATAGTCAGCATCTGGCATGAACAAAGGCTGTATTTGTCACATTAATACATTCCTTTTGTAGTGAAAATGCCTTTGTATATCTCTTTGCTACTTAAGGGTCCTGCTAGCTTGTTCAGTAAGCCTGAAAACAGTGTTTAGAAAGCCTTGTAGGGTACATCCCTTTTTCAGATATTTAATAGGAATGTGATGCAGTGGTACTCCAGGATACAAACAGCAACTCTCAGAGCTCAGAAAAGGAACACGATACAGGTCAGCAAAAGACCCCCCCTATCCTTAACAACATTGAGGTAAGTAATACAGTGTTTTGCTATTTTTAAAAATCTGAGGCAAATAATGCAGAATAGCTTTTCTTCACAGCGGACATTTCAAGGTCATCAGTCCTGTTAGTCTGACGTAAGGCGCATAATCAGTTCCTTCTGATAGTCCACACCAGAACCGAGCAAGCCAAACCAACTTGGAAAGTACAGGAGGTAGCAGGGGAAAGTCCAAGAAATTGCCTGGTACCTTTACTAGTCAGACCTAGTACAGAAGATTTTGTGCTTGAAGGGGTGGAGGATGTGTTTGCCATTCACATAAGGACAGGGTGGGACAGTCTGATTGGAAGCCTAGGAGGCCTGCAGCACCATAATTCTTCTTGGGAAAAGGAAATGATGTAAGTTTCTACTTCTGGAATCTTTCTCCACTACTCTATAAATTTAAAGAAATAAAACACAAACAGAAAATTGATTTTTGAATGACAGTGAATTATTGTCATTAGAGGAACTGTAGTTTTGTTTCAAGGGAAAAAAAGCTCGGTGTACTATATGCTACAGTGTACTATATGCTACTTTCTGAAGCATTACTTAATGTACCAGTCATTGCTGGGAACATGGAGTCCTTTTAATGCTAGTCAGGTAATATGTCATTCTCTCTGTAGAAACTCTGCAGCAGAGACATGAGTTATAGACTGATGTAGTTATCAGAAGATCATGTGGTAGCACTAATGTGAGTCACTACAGTGGAGTTTGCCCTGTTTGAAATTTTTACATAATTAAAGTGAGTCATTGTCCAAATTCTGCCAAAGTGCAGATGTCTTTAATTTAACATATGCAGTTCAGCTTGCATATGCCTTCCATAGGTGAACATCTTTGTGCACTACCCTGGGTTAGCTGTACTCTGGGAGATGTTCCCCTTTGCCGTTCAATGTGCAATGCTCCCACTGAAATCCATGGCACCTTCGGAAAAAAATATCTGAAACACCCAGAACTCAAATAGACCTCTCCATTTTGTTTTATGTTCTGCTGGTGATTCTTTAAATGCACATAGATAGATCAAAACAAGTGTCTTTTTGTTTCTGTAATAATGGAGAATATGGCCCACATTTCCTGGTGAAATACGTTCAGTTACCTTCTGCGACTTTTGTCTCTGTAACAAGGCAAAGACCAGAGGGAGGATTAAAAAGGTAAGGAAGGTTTCTTTAAGAGAAAGCAAGCTGGACATGCTTACACAGATACTGGACTTCTAAAATGATAAACTTTAAAATGATGAGTGGCTTAGTACTCAAGGGGAGTTAAACCAGGTTGTTTTAGCTGAGAACAAGACCACCCTCCATGCAGCTGACTGAATCACCAATGGTTCTGAGGATTTCACTCAAGGGGAGTTAAACCAGGTTGTTTTAGCTGAGAACAAGACCACCCTCCATGCAGCTGACTGAATCACCAATGGTTCTGAGGATTTCACAAATCATTTGGTTTCTGTGCTCTGAAGATGACTACTCTGAGTCATTTGGCTGAAATGAAACCTCTTCTTTCTTTCCCCCTTCCCTCTTTCTCTCTTTCTGTCTTTCTTAATTTTGTCTCCCCCTCAGACTTTTTCTCAGCTGCAAATCTAGTTGTTCTCCATCTGATGCTGAAACATAACAAAAATGTGGTTAACCATCACATCCAGACGTGGCTTGTAGTTTTTCTGGGAAGAGAAGGAAAAAACAGGCTTATTTAGAAACAGCAAAATTTCTGATTAATTAATGAGAGATAGAGAAAATGACTAAGGTTGGTCTGCTAATTTCTGAGTCACTGGTAGATGCTATTTTTTCTTATTTGCCAATCCCTCAAAAGGGACATTAAATAATATTTACTACTGTAAATTCTTTCCCAGGAAGGGAAGGAGGTTGTGATACAGGAGGAACTTATATATTTGATTTAAAAAGTCAGCTCTTCTCCTTCAGAAGGACTGCAGCCTTATACAAGAGGGCATCATGCATGCTGGTCCATCCAGAGAGTAGCCACCAAAGGGCCATAGGTTTCAAGCACCTTCTGAGAGTCCTGAAAACTACCTTAGTAATTTATTGATGATGGAGATGAGAAATAAAATCTTCCTGTAGTCTCCCTCCCCATGCTGTCAGTTAATAGTGCCAGCAAAGGACAGAAGGAAGTTCCCAGACCTTCACCTTCACCTGCTGCAGAGGAAGGATTACGCAGGTAAGCAGTCCTGCGTGCCAGGTAAATAAACAGTCAGACTCAGAAGTATGTACTTTTGACACTCTTAGTGCCTTCTCCCTATTCCTGTTATATTTAAATGTTCTGTCTTCTGTGGTTCGTGATCTCTAAGCTTGTTCCTCTTAACTTTTTTCCTCCCAGTAAAAATCTTTGTGGCAAAAAATAAAGCTGCATGGATGTGCCAGAATAGTGAAGCACAGTGTCCTAAATGATGTAACTCAGGTTTTGGGAGCAGGATAATTGCAGTAGTGTGATGCTTCTTTTAGAATAATTAGTCTTGCTGAGAACCAGGGTATAAAAGCCTGTGCAGAGCACAGTAATGAGGCAGTTACACCATTTCCAGTATTTGTGTGCCCCTGCATCGCACTGCAGATCAGAGCAGGCGTGCCCACAGTGATGGTCAAGGAATGATTTCATCCTTGTAGCCCTGTGCCAGGACTGTGATGCAAAATACGTGGGATTCATTCTAAAGGAAAGCAGCACTCATCTTCCATACTAAACCAGGGGGCCTTCAAGATCATTAAGAATGATTTTTGCAAAGGAGAGGTTTATGTTTCCATTCGTGGAGCCAAAGTCTGTTCTCATGCCCTGTTACTGCCTGGCACTTGCCCATCCAGGAATGATGGGCAAGCTGTGTGCACTTGCAGATGTTGGGATTTCAATTTTAAAGTACAAGCAATTCTAATATGAAAAAGACTATTTCCCCAGTGGGAATATGGGTTGCATGAGCTTTTTGACTTTTCTGTTTCACCTTTTGATTGCATATGATAAGACCTTTAGATCTCTCTATCAGTTTGTTGTTCTTTTTTTTTTTTGTGTGTTAGTACCACAGTGGACAAAATGTCAGTAGAAGTTAAAATGGAAAGAGTCCTCAGAGAGATAAAGGTTGTCTTCCACTTTTCACTATATGGTTGACTCTGCTGCCCTTTTCTGTTGGGGTTTAGTCTGCTGGGGCGTTTCTTTGCTTAAGTTAAATTTACTTATCTGTTATATAAATAAGGGATAGCCTTGGCCATTAGGTAAATCTACTGATGGAGGGAAAAGGGATTTTCTAGAGTGCCTGTGTGCCTTTCTGAGACGTGGAGTTCAAAAACATCTGATAAGGTAACCTTCAGCTGGTTTTCTGCAATGACTTTTGTCAATGAGCCTTAAAAGCATTGATATTTTCAGGCATTATAGCTGAAGAGTACTGCAATGTCCTTGAACTACCCACCAGCCAAAGAATGACATCTCCAAACTCAGCTGGTGAATTCCCATGCACGGTCATATATGAGACTTAGTTTTTCCTTTCTCTCTGAGGCATCCAACTGGAATTTCCAGGACCTTGTCTCTACCCCATATGCAACACTAGACTGGTACCATTCTCAGGTGCTGCCTGGATTTGCTGTTGCCCTCAGAATATTTGCTCCTATATTGTATAGTGAAGATAATCCTTTGTTTAATTTTTTTTTAACATTTTGAAAGGAAAATAGGGGTCTCATTCAGGTCTTTCCATTTTTGCATGATAGTACAGTTGAACAACGTGTACATGTGTTAATTAAACATCCTGTCTTATCACTGTTTTGGTAAGTGTCCTGTAAATTTAATCACTACGACACCTCTGTACACATTACAATCCTTTTAAAGATCTAGAGAAAAATCCTGGTGGATTATTCAAAGCACTAAATCACACAGAATTACAGTAGTTATTAGAGGCATTAAAACCTCTGATAAGAAGCTTTATCATGCATTTTTGGGGAAGCTTAATCTTTATCAGAGATGACTGTAAATAGAAGGGAACAGTAAAAAAACTTGATAACAGTTTATTTTACAGTACATCAATAATCAGGTACTGTAATTACAGTATAGTTATGAATTTATTGCATAGTAGGGAACTACAGTTTGTTAGTTTTCTTACTTTTCTATTATTGCAATTACCTGCAAGACCTGAGCCAACAAAGAGCCTCATTGTATTTCCACTTACCCTAGGTTTACACACGCATACACATACACACATATTTACATTATATATATGTTTTGACTAATTCAGAGGAGTTGGACCTGTTTTCATGGAGGAGGAACAGGCAGTGGACATGCTAAAGATCTCTTCCACATGTACATTTCTCTAGATTCAGAACTATAAATGAAGGGAATCAGACTTTAGCTGTGGTTATATTTAGCTATCTAATTTTTTCTCCTCTTTTTGGCACTGGAAAAGTTGTGGTATTCTTAATCACTTAGATAAACCTCTCAGTTACAGACCTACTCAGTGTGTGGGTGTTTATATTTTATCTGTACATTATTTATCTCTGTACATCCACATCTGAATATAGATTAGATTAAATCTCTGTTAATTGTACTTGGGCTGTGTGTGCATGGCTGTTTTTATGTGTTTCCAGGAGTAACCCTGGAATGTTGTCATTTTGGGGTGTAGTCTAAGTGAACATAGCCAAATAAGCATGACTTCCTCTAATTTAGTGCTGTTTACAATATTAAAGGTTCTAGTTAATTTAAGAGTTATTGTGAAGCTGGCAGAAGAAATGTTCCTGTTGGAATTCAGGGCTTTTCTTGATCACTGGTGATGAAGGTGGAATACAAAATACAGCCCATGAGTGGTATGGAGTGACTTCTGCTCCTCGTGCCTTTGGTAGGAGCTCAGCCATACCTCTAAGCACAGATTTGGGCAGCGCAGCCCAAATAAGCTACAGAGAATTTGGTGAAAGTCCAAAGAAAAAGCAATGAGTGTGATAAGAGAGCGAGGAAATTTGACCTGTCAGGAAATACTGAAGATATTGGGGGTGCTTGGCCAGAAAAAGAGATCTCTGAGGGACAACATGGCAAAGGGCAGTAAGAATGCAAAAGGCTGTGGGAAAAGAAAGTCAGTGATTTATTCTCCAGGGTGAGCAGTGGGAGGGTATGGGATGTAATTGGTTCAACAGGACCAAACAAAATTCACATTAGGTATTAGCAATGACCTTCTAAGGGAGATAAAACACCAGAAAAAGGCAATTTGAGATGTTGTGGAACTTCTTCTGTTGGAAATTTTTCAGAAACAGGCATAAATGGTCCTGCCTGGAGGCATACAGGGGGACAGAAGGCATTGAGACATTTTAACAACACTCCTAGCCCAGTTTTCTGTGCCTTGAACCATCTGTTTAAGAATGATGGTTGTGAGAAGGTGTTCCCAGTTTGCTTGCCAGTGGATCAAAAGAAAAACAGGTGAATTGCTCGTATGAAATAAAACCTCTATCCATTAAAAAGCCTTGGAAAGAATCAGCACCTACATGTGTCTGGTAAACTACTGAAACTTCATTTCTATCAAGATTTGAGGGCAGATGCTACACTGGCTGAAGCTGGTGGCAAAAACTTCCCCTGGCAGTAGTGGAACTAATGTTAATTTATACCATAAAATTCCTGTGTTTTACTGATTATTTTCAACTTGTGAGTGCACATGACAGGCATAGTTTATACTGTTTAATAATAAACTAGACTGTAAGATGTACTTAAAGTCTAGTAGCAAGTGTCAATATATACTTAACATATTCTAATTTTCCTTTTCTCATCCTTTTGATGAAGTAAAATTTCGTGTAATATATTTACTATCCAGTACTCATTGATTGTGGGACTCCATGCTCAATTTTCAGGTGAAATAACTCAGGTTTTTGTTTTTTTTTTTTCTAGTGTGAAACAACTCTTAAGTGAAATAACAGTATAACATTTATTGTAATTCTAATTTTTTTTTCTAGAAGAAATTTTGGGGTTATTTCTATAGTAGCTGGCATTTGTAGTAAACAGGGAGAGGCAATGATCCAGTGTGAGAATGATTTGCTTGCTATACCAAAAATTCTTCCTGCAAAAGATGATGGTACTGGTATGTTAGACTGAGTTTGTACCATTCAGTACAGAGGTACAGGTAATTGTGTGGGTTTTTTCTCCTTTTTTTTTTTTGAACATATGACTGATGGAAAAAGTACTGAATTTTCAGCTTTCTACCTGTACTACAAGATGTCCATGCTCTTGGTCGCATGGAAAATACGTTGCATTAAGCAATACTCTTAAACCTCCAAATGCTTTCTCTGTGGGAAATGCTTCAAGCTGAGATTTTTAAAAAAAATTATCCTTTTAAGGTCATGATCCTCATGGACCCTTTTCCACTTAGCCCACCTTGCTTTAAATGGTGTGCAAAATGCCAGACTGATGAGTAACATGGAAATGCTGCTCTAGCAGGACAGAAAAGTTCAAGTCTTAATTGGGAGGACTAATTTGGAGGTTGTTGGTTCCTTTGCAGGTATTTAACAGGAAACATGAATAGAGAGGTGCTGATATTGCTCTTTATGGCTGAGGCCACTTTCATACAGTCCACCGAGTGTGTTTACAGTGTTCGTAATACTGCTGTGGGGTTTCGTCTCCATTTCAGAGAGAAAGGGGTCTCCAGTGGTTTTCTGAACACAGTGAACAAAGGACTTTCTAAATTTCCTTTTAGACTTAGGCTATTTCTAACACTAAGGATTTTAAGGATATGGTTTTCAAAAAATTTGTTTTATTTTTGTAAACATTCTTTCTACAGAGGCGCATTAGAGAGGAAAGAAGAGGATTATTTAAGGGAGGGGAATTAATTGTGTCACTTCTATAGGCATTAGGCAAATTGCCTCACTTATAGTTAAGAGGTAGCATGGGAGTATTTAAGTATAGGGTACCTGCAATGCACTTTATGATAGTCTTAGCTTATGACCTTATATCATTTTATTTCTCTATTAAAGCAAGACATTCCTCACGGAGACTGTGATTGTGCACAGTGCTGTAGTTAGCACCTCATGTCCTGATGTCTGTGTGGTGCACCGTGATAAAACAGGGAAGGAGGTGTTGAGTACTTGAGAAGTTTGTATGGGAATCCAACAAATAAGAGGTGGTATCTGATATGTGATAGGATGGAAGATATGTAAACGAGATGTGAAAATGTCTAACTCATAAATACATGTGTTTTGCCCATAAACCTGTTTTAAATGGGTACAGCAGATGCCACAGTTAAGAGAGTAACTTAAGAAGTCATTATGGGCCACCCAGAAATACTAGACCAAGTCCCTGACTCCAGAGGTAGTAAAGACCTCACAGGTTACTCCAGTGACGATGCTCAACATTTATGTGTGAATTTGGCATTCCACAGAGGAGTGCTCAGATCTTGAGGAACAGACTGTGCACACTTGGAGCACCCCCCTGCCTTGGGGAGAAGGGAGAGTGGCTGATGGAAGATACTCTTTCTGAGTTTTATTTTACATGAAACAAGTTGTCACAGGACGAACAGGAGAATGCCTTTGGACACAAGCAGTGCTGAGTTGTTTTCTGCATGAGGATGAATGCTGACCCCGATGGTGAGTGCTCCCTGCAGCCTGATGCCGTGGGTATTGCTGCTTAGGCACTCGGGCAGAGGTAGTTTATGGCTCCTGGTAGGTTTTGAGGCACATTGCATGTTACATTGTCCAGTCCTTTGCAGAGGGATAAATTGGGTTGTGAGGAGAGAAGCAGCTCTAGGGTTATGTGGACTTGGAAGTCAGAATTGAAAAACACACTGTGTGGTGACATTTTCAGGGTGGGGAACAGCTGGATTCTCAAGCTTAATGCACAGGGCTCTGAGTTCCATAATTAAATTACTGCTGAAAGCTTAGATACTGTAATGCTTACAGTCCAAAAGTCTCACTCTTAAATACTGAAATGATAGCTGTGATTTATTTTTTTCCCAATTACTTCAGTGGGAAATATTGTAAATTGGGCATAATTACCATAGAAGATAATATCTTTAGTTATGACCCCTGGAACAATATTTAACCTGTTGACTGAGAAGTGGGTGATACTTTGTGCTCAATACCAAACCTTAAAGCATCAGACATGTATGCCAAACATATTACAGTTGCACTTTGAGCTGGAGAAACAACAGAGAGGGTCCTAGCGTAGCCTGTAATGTTTGCAAATAAATAGCTAAAAAAAGGGAACACTGCTGAAATGTTCCTGTGCATGATTAAAAATGTATATCTTCATTTGTTTTTCCTTATGCAGCCAAGTCTTTGTAAAAGAAATATACCTGCTCAGGCACCCAGAGTTTCTTCCAGGAAGGTCAGCTCCCAGAAGTGAAATGGAAAAATAAATTAGGTAAGAGTAATGGCTGAGAAAAAAAGTGAACTTTATAGCAAAAAGCCAGAAGTAAGATCTCAACATAGGAGATTTGTTTTTTGCAGCACAGGATTGAATGAGCAGTAAGTCCTTAAGTTATCACAGCAGAGGAAATCATCTAAATACATAGATTAAAAAAGACTTCATTTTCTCCTCTCAACGGTAGCTGTTCTGTGGTTTGTGTTATGACTTTTTACAAGCATTATTTACACAAAAGTCACATTTTTCTCCCTCTACTGACGTAGCTGGTGATGTAAATGCACCTGCTCAGGGCCTGCTCCTCAGGGAGGCAGAGCACGCAGGGCTCTCCGAGCACCTCCCGTTGGTCGGCAGCCCCTGATGCCAGGATTTTGGGACCGGCTGCCTTCGTGTTGAGCTCTCTGAGCTCCTTCTTGGGAAACGAGATTTGGTACTCAAGGAGAAAGGACCTTATTTGAGAGCTGCAGGGTAAATGTGCCTTCTCTCCTTTAGCAGAGCATTGCATACTCTCTTCTGAAAAGAGGAACACTTCTGTGAGTCGTGTCAGGAGGCTGGCTGGCAGGGTGCAGGAGACAGGAACAACCCAATCTCTGCATTTAGCAGCAATATTAATATTTTCTCAGGGGCACTGACAACGTATGTCTGTTTGTCTGGGTTTTTTTAAGTGATGTTAAACTACCTTCAAGGTAGCTCTCTTTCAAAATCCATTGCAGACAGAGAGGAGGGATGGTCTGACAGGAGCTGGCAGCAGCAGGACGGGTCGACTGCGTGCTCCCTGCCAGCAGTGAGGGCTGCTCTGAGTTAAAACATCAGGGATGAACTTTGTACAGGAAAATAGAGAAAACACTGACAGGGTGAGACCATATGCAGAAAGGCAAAATTCAATTCCTTAAGATGCACAATCGTGCTTTGTTAAAGGAACATTGTAAGGAAACAAATAGGATTTAAAAAAAAATTGTTTCTCACAGAAGCAGTAGAAAAGGAATTACTTGTAGGAAAGGAATGCTAACTGAATTATTTTTGTGATATGAAAGCATTCCAGTGTTGTGCTTGCAGCCTGTGAGGAAGAGGGAAAGAAAGAAAGTGAAACTAACTGGGAACGGCTGGAAGCAGATTCATTGTATAGGGTGAGAGCAATGAGAGATTAAAAAAAATAATTAAACCAGTTAACAGTGCATTAGATAACTTTGTAAGTGTTTACTTTAACAAGGGAAATATTTGTTCTTGGATGTGTGAATTCATCCTTTATTTTCATCAATTTTAGTCTGCCTTACTTCTAATGGCAGTGAGTTTTCAGCAGAGGAGTCAGCCCACCAAGACCTGTGGTTGTTACATGCATAGCTGGACATTTTGGCAGATCTAGGTGTAAAGACGTTGGAGCAGAATGTGTGCTGTAGCTCTGCATTTAATTCCTAACTTTTAATTATTTTCTGGTTCTGAGCAAAGATTCTGTATTCAGTCTTCTGCCAAACATGATTAGCATTAAACTCAGACCATGCATTATGCCTCTGGACTAGGGGATGTAGGTTTGGTACTTAAATGTTTGTTTTTTTTCTCTCTGCCAACTGCTTTGCTCTGACTATCTATTGTGGAGTTGTTGTCGCAACGATCTGAGTAATATTCCTTCAAGCAGCTCTTAAGTATCAGTGTTTTCATGAGGAAATGTGTAATTCATGCCATCCCATAGGCCAGTAGTGGAAAAGAGGAATGGGAGGTGAGCTAGGACAGTGCACTGGGGAAGACAAGAAGATAAATAGCATAGCACTTATGCAAGATGGAGAGGAAAAGTCCTGGTCTAGGGTCTGAGTTTGGCCCATGGGTTGTCTTCTGAGAGACAATGGGGCCTGGGAAGAGAATGTGCCCAGCAGCACATGCCACAGAGGCACTGTCCCCAGTGTGTCCTTCTATGCCACATGGAACCATAGGGAGCAGAAGTCACCAGCAGCTTCCCACAGCCGTAGCCATCCCCTCAGTGACCTCTGGTGACTGTCACACTTTACCATGGCATAGGTATAAATCAAATGGCCCTGGGTTTTGATTTGTGTGGTTGTGACTCATTTGACTGTAGGAGATGTAATTTTGAGATGGAATGGCAGAAGTGGAGGTATATGAGAGCCAGCACATAAAATGGTATAAATTGGATCCCATTTGGGACTCTTGCATTGTCTCAGTGCCCAGGGATGACTTAGGCCATAAGACCCCTTAGCAACGTGGGGAGAGAGGTGTGTGATTGTCACTTTGGAGGCAAATCCTTTCCTCAGTGTCCATGTGCCAGCTGCATCGACTCAGAACACTGTAAGGAGCTCCATTAAGTTCTATTGGGTCCATAATCTGCACATTAAGAAAAATTTACATGATAGATGGAGCTGTTAAAGTCTAATTGGGTAATCAAAAATTAGTTAATGTGCCAAAATATGTATTTAGCTGATAAACTCTAATGGTTCCAAAGGGTTCTAGTATTAATAGAAGGCATGCTTGCACGCTAAGGAGTTGAGAGTAAGATATTGCTCTTGTAACACACATTTCAAATAAAGATCCCAAAGCACTTGACAGATATTAAATCACTTATTGATTTGATTTTTCCAAAATATGTCCATCCAAGGCTCTGGGGGAATATATGTTAACAATAACGTCAAATTTGCACATAAGTAATAAATTATAATTTCCCCCACTTCCCAAGTCTATCAAGTGCAATAATCACTCCTGCCCTTAAACCCAGTTAAAACCTCTCTAGGCTGGGTCTTCCTTAATTGAACCATATTAGGTCCCTGTGATATACTGTATCCACCTGAGTGATAAATAAGTTGCATGCCAGTGAAATGAACTGGTTTGAAAGGGATTACAGGTAAAGTAGGTGGCAGAGTCAGTAGAAGAACACATCATTGCTGGTTGCTTCTTCTTTCCTCTGCAGAGTAACCAGCACAGCATTTGTGTGTTCACAGAGCCAGAAGGATGTTTCAGCATTCTGCAAATAGCTTCCTTACCTATTCGTTCAAATTTCATTCTATTTTATGTGGAGGACATGAATAAGAATTTTAAAATAACTCTTCTGCTTAATCTTTCCAAAGTGTCCTAATGTATTATTAATAGTATGCCACTCCCACATTATAATGGCATGTGGTTCTGTGTTTGTACAGCATCTAGTGTAATAAGAACCTCATCCAAGAGACTTTTGTAGGCTCTTCTACAGTTCAAACAGATAATGATAGCTTTATTTTAATATGGAAAAGGTTATCCTTGTTTTATGAAGGAAATGGAGGCAGAAAGATAATACCTGTCATAGAAGTAGAACTAGACTGCAGGCTCAGATGTTTCTTTGCTGCTCTGGCTACTAGACCACAGCACGGAGGCATTCCTAAAACTTGCACCTGTTAAACACAATTTATGGTTTGGTTGATATATAATGTGCCTTTATTTCTCTGTGGGATTTATAACAGTAACTATCCTGAGTGTATCAGACCTATTGTGCTCTAAAAAAGCCTCCAGACACTTAGAAGTGCCAGACAGCCGAAGTCCCTTCTGTTCAACTGGGCACACCTTTGAGGAGGGAAAAAGAACATGTCCAAGAAAACTCAAGCTTAGGGTAACCTAATCCTATCTCCATAGCATGTAAATATTTAAAGAGAAAATGCAACAGCTACATTGTTGAATTTCCTAGTTTGGATGACTGTCACATTTTTAATGATAGTTGAATAGTTTTGTATTTTATTTATGTGGTGTCATTTGTTTGCTGGGGAATATGAATTGAACAGTTTCCTTGCCTCTGAATTTGAAATTGTGTTTTCCCCGATAACATTAATTGAAGGATGTTACCACATAAATAAATAAATAAGCCAAGTGTTTTGATTGTTTGCTGTCTAATATACATAGATCCAAAAGTATACCAAAATGCTGTTTTAAACAGATGAGTCCATGCCACATTTTCTGACATCTGCCCAGAAAGAGAGACAAAAAAAAGAAACCCCTCACAGAGAGGGAAAATCCAGGAACAGTCACTTGGCTTTTTGGGAAAGCTCTGGCCTAAGAAAGGAGCTAAAAGGAAAAAAAAAAAAAAGGTGGGGAATAATGAATTCATCAAGCTGAAAGTGCACAGGCCAATGGAGCGCTTAGATTTCAATAGAAGGCAAATGGAAAGAGAGCCCCCATTACTGTTGAGATGCAGCGACACGGCTGCACTAATCGCTTGGTCATGCTTGGGAGACGCTAAGTCATCATGGGCCATGACATGGGGAGAACAGGCGCCAGGGTTTGTTGTAAGGAAAAATTGTTTATTTAACATCCACAACCAGCATCATCCCTCTCCTTTGCCTTGCATCCCTGTGCCCAGATCCACCCCTCTCTGCCGGGGAGGCGTGAGCCAGGCAGCACGGCTGGGCTCCTGCCACGGAGTGGGCCTGGGCAGCTGATAGCAAGAACTGTCCTGCAGTGGGAATTAATGTCTCCCCAAATCTGTCACCCCTTTGAACAGAATTTATAGTACTTAGTAGCTTCAAAAACCATGTAAGTGTTGAGATTACTTTTATGTGAGATATGCCCTCCTCTCTTAAAAAAAACCCCAAAAATCTTCTCCTTGGCTGTTATTTGGACAACTGGCCATTTCTGTTTGAACGAAAGGAAAGATGCTGAACCAAGTGATGCTGGGCTGAGAAAATAATAATTTCTGGGAACCTGTTATGGCAAGATTGAGGAGAGTCTCCTCTAAGGCCAGTCTTTCAAGGCAGGTAAGCTTTGGCACAGTTGTGCTCCTTGAATAACGCAGTGCTTGAAACAAATGCAGTGTTGATGCAGGAGCTTGTAAGTGCTGGGCTCTATTCTTGGCTCCCACCACAGACTTCCTATGTGCTGAGGAACAAATCTTTTAGATCAGCATTCTTTTTTGTTTTGGTTTGGGTTTTTTACTTTTTTTTTTTTGTTAGAATTTCCTTGCATTTTAAATCTGTGGGGAATTAAATGGAATGGACATTTAGATTCACTTCCCTCTCCACCCTCCTCAGTAATAGACAAAATGGAGAGGATATAAAAATGTGTTTAAAAGATCAAATCAATGCACTTATTTTGTAAGCAGAAACTAAAGGGAACAAGCTGTTGGTTTCTTTAAAAAATACACAACTGCTTTTTTTTTCCCCCCCATCCTCCCTCTGAGATAAATCAAAATCAGTGTTTGAAAGATTAATTGAGGAGTCTATATCTCACAAAAATGTAGGCAATGACTGCAAAAACAGGGCATAGTGTCGACTAATAAAACTGTCTAGCTATACAAACCTTTAAAATGAAGAAATTGCCCATCCACATATTTTTTCTGCCACATATCTTAATTAGCTTCACAAAAACCACTGCCTACTTCCACTTTCCCATTAATTAGTCCCATGCTACTGTGAAGTGAGCACTGGAAAAACAGCCATTCTTAGTTCCTTGTGTAACAATACAGGACATTACCTTTATTCTGACCAGAGAGGAAGGGAAGACACTCTGTGAGAGCATAGCTGTCTTGTAAGGTTCCTGAATTAATTTATAGATTTGCATTATATCTTAATATTATATATTAAAAGAGATAATTTAATGTCCTGAACGCACACACATGTATTTTCACACAAAATTAGTGTATCTAGAGTACTGAACTGCGATCTGCTCTAGGGTGCTCCTCTATGATAAAACTAATATTAAGTAAAGAAAGAGACTAGGAGACCAGAAGTTAATTAAAAATAAAAAATAAAAAATCACACGTATTTAAGGCAGAAATAAAGAACTGAGAATTCTTTGTTTTCTTCCTCTTTCTGTGGTCCAAAATAATAATGAAGAAGGAAACGCTAAATTGAGCTCAGCCTACTCTTTAAGAAAACCTCCAAAATTCCTTGAGTTAAAAATGAATTTAGATAGCTGTAGCAGATTCATCTACAAAATTACCATTGCTCCTCCAGTCCTTATTCAGATGAGTTCTATATTCGATAAGGCATGTGTGTGAGCTTGTTATCTGAACCCATAATTAATGGACTTCTAAGATCTAGAGGCCCAAATAGCTTAAATTTGTAATATCTTGAGGGTGCTGACCTGTGAAAGCAATGGTTTAGAAAGGATATCACTCATGCTCATGACCTTTCTGAGGGGCCAGGTAACAAATGAAATTTGGGTACTTTCTAGTCAGGTATAAACTGTTTAATCTGGTATCAAAAATTCCGTTATTAGTGGCTTTAGTTTTATTCTTTGTAAACCATCAAGTTGTGGGGATTGAGGGGAAACTGATGGACTCACTTGCAACCTAAGAGTTTTCCACCAGCAGGATTCCACAGACCACCTTGTGAGGCAGTCTGTTGTCAGAGCAGAGCAGTTTGGAGGAGCTGAGAGATTTATGGCACAGCATCAAAGTGCAGGTGGGTAACCCTGGCAGTACCCACCCTCTAGAAAAATGTGATCCTGCATAGTCCTGAGTTTCCACAAGTTTATGATATCGGTTATTCAATATCTCTCTAGTGAATTAAAGTCAGCCTGTGGATTTATCTGTTGTTTCATCTTGATGAGACAGAAATGATTGAGTTTAGGCCAGGCATAGCTAATTTATCTTAATACAGATGAAGCCTGTATACCCATCTTCAAGTAAAGATCATGTTTCTCATCGTGATATCTGAGAGTCTTTAATTCTCTATCATGAGAACTTGCAGTTCCTCACTTAAAAAAGAATAATTAGAGAATTCAGTATGCCAATTTTATCTGATTAAAAAAAAGCATGTAAGCTCTTCACCCATAGTTTGTTGAGCTTATTTTATGTAAGACCAAAGTTGGGTAAAGAGATAGGTCATTCAAGGAAGACTATGTGGCATAGTATGAAGGTTGTTTTTCAGGTTCGTAAAGTGATCTGATTTCATTTTGAGTTCCCAATTGATGTTTGTTTTTATTTAAAATGTCTGTAAGGGTAACTGTTCAGAATGTACTATCTAAGATAATAGCATTAACTGGCATGGCTGCAAAATCAATAATAGTAACAAAAATATACCTCTCCTGATTAAGAGTGACATAAAATAAATTTGTTAACTGAAATGGATGTAGTCAACAGTTTAAACACGTGTCTTAAATACTGTAATGCAATTCATAGTTCTTATTTTAACTTTTAGTTAATTTTTTAAAACAACCTTTGAAAAAATGTATTGCATGTCTTCCCTTATGAAAAGACAAGCCAAACTGAGATAGAAAAGGATTTCATTTTCTCTAATAGAGCTCCCACCTGCAAAAATAAACTTGATAACAAAACTGTAGTGTACTTCACCTAGAGAAAGTAATTGAAATTGGTAATTCATAAACTATAGACTAGCTTTGAAGGACAGGTCTTTGTCATCAGGCTTCATGAGAAACAGCAGAGCAGAAATAAAAATAGATCATTGACCAAAAATATCCTTTTCCAGCTGGGTCATTTAAAGAACTGTCCTTTTTTTTTTTTTTTAGTCATAAATACAGCTGATTCCAAAACTACCCCAAAAAGGGGTGTAACTCTAGAGGTCAAATACATTGGAGGGTTTTGTTGTTGCTTGCTTGCTTGCTTGCTTTGGATTTTTTTTTTTTTTAAGAGCAGGAATGGGAGAAAGAAGTGTGATTTGCAAAAATATAAAGCCTAGAATAGGATCTTTGAGTCAGGTATTCAAGCATACATTCACCGAGCTGTGACCAGAGTATGTCACTTCCAAACCCAGCAGATGTAGCTTCTTGAAGTCTTCTCTGCACTGACTCATGGGTTTTGGATTTGGCACATAAATCCAGATGTGTGGGCCACAAATGCATTCACTTACTAAAGCCAATCATTAGTGTTTGTCATGTAAGAAAGAACTGAATGGGAGTGCCTTGGGCACTCAACATAGCACCGTCATAGACACAGGTCAACAATATGGCATGCTGATTTTTACCTCATTTTGAGGGGAAAATGAAGAGACTTAGACTTTCATTTAGAAGTCTTTGAGCTGTTTGGATATACTGCAGTTGAGATTGGATTCTTACATATCAGGCGGTTTTGTATCTCTATATACAGTTGAAATTCGTGGAAATGCTCTGTTTTTGTGGATTTATTTTCTTTTTTATTTTCCATTTAGCTGTGAGGATAAAACAGGTAAGAAGTACAATGACCCCATGTGGGTAGAGAGGGCACTGAGAATGTGATTTTCAAGGACAGGAGGTCGGCTGTAGTTTAGCTAAGAGGATGCTGTGCAGATACACGTCGCACAATGTCCTTGTGTCTCAGCATGCCAGAAAAAGGCTGAGGAGCAGAAGAATGGGCAGCATTTTCAGTGGCAGACCTGCAACAGGAGTCCACCAGCCACCCCTTGAGTGGGAGTGGTGAAAAGCAGGGGGCTGCAGGAGAGGATCCTCATGGATGTGCACGCTGCTTGTGCTGATGTGCATCTCTGAGCTCGGCACCCGCGCTTTGCTCCATCCCAGGGAAGCCCAACAAGAGCTAAAGTCATGCATGCACTGTAGCACAAACACTCTGATACTGGGGAAGTCAGATGTTCAACTTCTGTAAACGGTTTTTGCTCTAGTAGGGGCTTGTTCACACCAGCTACTTGTTCTGGCTTCCAATTTAAATATAAGTTTGGTAAAACTACTCTCGTGTCCCCTTCATGCAGTGGCATTTCATAGGAAAGACACATCTAGGAGATTACTATAGATGCTTCAGACGTGTAAAATGTTTATTTATTCAATCTCTTAAAATTATTTTAACACAAAGGCGAAGCTTGGAGCACAGATATAAAACTGAGTATTGACAAGAGACAAAAAATTATGAAGATTCTAGTTCAGGACTATCAGAGATAATGATACCTGAACACCTTAACCTCAAACTCATTAGTCTCACATATCTCAATCAATATGGATTCTCTCAGAAATCAATTTTCAGCAGCAAATATGATTGTTAAATAATTCACAAGTTACAGGCCTTCAGGCAAGAAGAGGTTAGAGAAGCAGAAGGAAGTGGTGATCTTGACCTGAGATGTGATTTCAATTAAACGAGGAGAGCATCTGTAAAACACAGTTTTATGTTCAAGGTGTCAAACTGTTTAAAGAAAAGAGGATTACAGATGTAAATTGCAGTCCAAAGTATTTTAAACACATTCTTATTTTTCGTACATTAGCAGAAAGAATTGATCAGCAAGGAATGTGCCATTTTTAGATATCCCAGCCAGTACTACTGGATTAATTTCTTTTGTTTATTTGCTTTTGCTTTTCACTAGTCTTTATTTCACAGCTAATTTATTATGCAGTCTCAGTGAAAGGCAGAAGTGGTAAAAAACTTCAGGAGATTCTCTCATATCTTTGAATATTTCTGACCAAAGGCATAGGAATTTGTGCTTATTGTAAATCTTATTTTCTCATGTCTGCTTGATTCTATATCCATGTTTTCATATGTACTGTTAGGTGAATGACAGTTCTTAACAGAAACATTATTTTAGGGATGGAAAGGTACTACCACTCCAGCACTTTTCTGAGGGCCTTATCATGCCTACTGCAGCCCACAGAAAGATTTGTATTGATCTACTGAATCTTGGATCTGACTCTAATTATGCTTGTGTAAATTTGGAGTTACATCACTGAAGTTAATGGTATAATAACTATATTAGATTAATTCAAATATTCATATTCAGGCGCTGAATTATTCTGATTTGTAGTTTAGTTGTGATATCCATAGATGCAAGTTGTAGTTTTAACACAATTTAGAAATCATAATTTAATTAAAAATATTTACTAACCTAATTATTTCAATACCAGACATCTCTTTGAAGTAATTATAATGATACATTTTAATCTGATGTTATCTGTATTCTGCCAGGGATTTTTCAATGGGCATAATTTGGATAAATATCAAGCACTCCAAATGCATTTGAATTCAGCCCAGGTCAATAATGGTATTACTGTCTGAAGGCCCTCGATGGGTTTAGTCAGATGAGCTGGTGAGCTTATTCCAGTTTTGACAGCACTTAGATGCTCTGATGTCAGATACCAGCATAACAATTCAAGTAGGTGGAAAAATTGCAGTGAAAAGGTACCTGTAAGGAGGCACACCTGAGGTTTTTTTATAAAAACCTAAATTAATTCCTAGTCTTTGAAGTGATCTGAGCTAAGGTTTGGGGTTACCATGCATGAGACAAAAGTTGGGTCCCACATATGTTTTTAATTTCTTTCCAAAGCACACCATCCTTCATGGTTGGCTGTCAGCCTTTCACCTGCACAAAGTTTTAGTTACATCAAAAATAAAGAGGAGGAAAAAACCCAAACCAAAACAAAAAAGAAATCATGACAATGAACCTTTCCCTCCAGATCTTAGAAATGATGCATAAGTTCACTATCTCTAAGATGGTTCAAAACATGAAAAAACCCTAATTTTTAAAATTCTTCCACTGTCTCCAAAATTACTTCAGCCCTTTTCTCTGTTGGCGTATGCATGAAAGAGTAAAGGGCTCTGGTTTTCTCTGCTGTGGATAATGAGTGAATTGTGAGCAGCAGTGAAAGGCAGCACCTGGCTGCTCCTGAGAAGAGGGACAACAGTAAGCAAGATCATGGAGATAGTTTTGTTATGTAGTAATGGGTCTGAAGGCTCGATCCCCTTTTCTGTGTCAGATTACTGTGAAAACAGAAAATTTGTATCCATGAATAGGGTCACCATCTGAGCTCATGTCCAGCAAAGTAAAAGAGGGATCAGGAAGAGTGCTGTTATTTACTGCTATGGAATTACAGCCAACCACCTAAAAGGGATTTCGGTCAAAAATGGGCTAAAGTGAAGTGGAAAAGGTATAACACATCCTTATGTTCCTCTTCATTTCTGCATCTGGTTTTGTGTTGAATGAACTTTGTTTTTAAAAATATATTTTGAAATGTGATTAGTGGTGAATGTCAGTGAAATTTATTATACTGTTAAAATCCTATTGGGTCTTTGTTTATGAAATGTATTTTCCTGCATTTGAGGTTTAGGGAGGCTTGATAATGAGGCTGTGAAGATTCATGGCCCCTTTTCTGCAGCTTAATTTAGGCTCTATATCAAATATGTAAAAGAACATTATATCTTCCTGCAGCCTGTGTGTGTGATACATTTTGTATTATTTCCCTGCCAATGTTATTTCTTTTACAAATGCAGAGATGGAAAATGGTGACAAACTGACAAGCTTTGCTTTCTGTTATTTTCTGGGCTAGGAAGAGTAAATCTGAAAGCTGCTATGGTTGTAAGTTTTATTAAGGTGAGACATGCCCACGATCACATGTTCACCGACGATTGCATTATTCTTGATTTAAAAGGTTAGTGGGCAGCCAGCAGTGCAGTTTGGGAGGGGAGTTCCAGAGGCACACTGCCTCTGCTGCCAGCTGAGACCTTCCCCCTTCCAGGGTAGGACACCTGAAGATAAACGTCGCCGTTGGAGAGCGGCGTGGTGCCCCCAGCCATATGGCAGTGACCTGGCAGCGAGCTTTATTTAGCTGTGGAGGTGTAGCTGAGGGATACTCTCGTCCTTGACTGTAGTGAGCTTGGGAGGATGGTGATTACAGGGGAAAGGTGTGACTTGGATTTCTACAGAGCTGGTCCAATCTCTTCCTTGTTCTGCTGATTCTACGTGCTGCCATCTGTCAGTGCAGAAAGGCTCAGGCATGGTAGGATTGGTCCCCAGGTGATTTTGGTCTGTTGCTCCAACGTAGCATACCTCTTCCAGGGAGGTGTTGCTGTTCCTGATTTAGGGAAACACCATATATTGATCTGTTCCACAATTTAGGAGGATCTTTAATTCATGTTTTCCTTGTACAGTGGATTATTTCCCTCTCAATGTTCAAATCCTCCTCAAGATCCAGGTTCACTGAGAGTGGTATGTAAGTGTCTCTGGACACAATGGCTTCCAATTCTTCAAATATCCTTTTCACTAACTTGGTCAAATGACAGTCTCTGGCCATAAATAGGAGAAAGATTTTTGAGGGATGGATATAAAGGAAGAGTAGGGCAAGATGTTTCTGTTTGTTACAGGTGCATCCTTAAGTACAAGAGAAGGGCATCTCTTCCTGCACGTCAGTGTAATTGAAATTAGAGCCCTGCCCCAGCAGTCTGTAAAGAAACTGATAAAGATCAATTTTGTTACCAAAAAGTGAGATACCACAAATTGACCTCCTCTTGCTTACATGATAGAAACTCTGAGTAATCTCACTGAAGGCTGGGGAGTGACATATGTAAAATTCTTGTTCTCGCATCAAGCCTCAAAGGCTTTGCAAGTGAAAGCTTTCATTTGTTGGCATCTTTTGGGTTGATAGCAGTGGTTAGGGAATGAAACCATCAGCTCCATCTCTAAGATCCCCAGAAGCAGCACGTCCCTGGTTTGAATTGTTCCGAATTCTGTCTTTCAATCCTACCTCTGCTATGTTTGAGATGTTTAGCCAGAAAAAAACCCAAATCTTTAGGGCCAAGCTTTCCTTTCAGCTGTGTCCTGGGATGTCAAGAGAACAAAGCTCTGTTAATTGTTCCTCATTCAGGATGCGTAGCATGGCATTATAATACTCAAACAATATTCATTAGGCCAAACAATTGCAATAATTATCTTATAAAAAGTCAGGCAGGGTAATTTCTTTTAAAATGAGGATAATCTCCAGAGGAAATTCTGCTCCAGTTTTGTTTTTGTTTGTTTATTTTTGGCTGAATGGTTTTAAATAGAAATTACTGAGGTGTCAATGACCTCTGGGTTCAATTGAATTAAGACATTGAAATGAAGTTTAAGCAATATTGGTATTTGCTGGGAGGTATAAAATGGTGTATAGAAAATATACTACAAATTTTGTAATAAAGCAATGGCCAAAAATCAGGTGGTAGAGTGGTTTTAAGCATTTCAGTAAGGCCCTTGAAGTTTGGAAAATGACATCTTATCCTTAGACATCCTCAGGATGTTCTGATTTTTGATGCTTTGTAACGTAACTGGCTTTTTTTTGTTGATCTCTGGGGTCTCATACAGGCCATGAAAAACTGCAATAGCATTCTTGCTCCTTAATTTCTTTTGCTTCTCACTTCTAATGTAATTCCTAAGTATTAGCAAAATCCTGTACCTTGGTCTTATTATAAGTGATCAGCACAGAAGAAGGACATGCCAGTAGCCAAGAATTGAAAATATCAAACATATCATTTTTAGTGGAGACCACAATAATTATCCTTCAAAAATCAGGAGAATTTCTAGCAAGCCAAGGTTCTCCTTCTTTGGATTCAGTACAGTAGTTTTCAGAAGACATCAAAAGTACTGTGAGATTAATTCAATACTAGGATGCAGCTGCATTGATCTTTCTGATGTCATTGTCTTAAATTATTGTAGGATACAACTGAAAAACAGATCTAGAATATATATGAACAAAAGCATCCGGGAGTATTGGTCCTCATTCTAATACTGACTTAATAGACCAAATCTTTGCTTTGAGAAATCCAACTTTATTTCAGTTTTCAAAAGTTGGATTTTTAAAAAAAAATTTTAAATCTGAAGGGAGTGGGTTGTAGCAGGAAGATTGATCACTGACAGAGAAGGCTAGGAGATGATCTGATCATGTAGGCTCTTATTCAAATTCATGAATAATTTTCACGTGTACGAATTGCCCATTGGAGTCCATAGCACTTCTTATGTGAGACAGGATCACTCATGCAAATAAAGGTTTACAGGATGAGGATCTAGGTTATGTTATTACAGGGTCATTTCCTGATACAGTCTTGCCTTGTTTACTTCTTACTCACTAATTTTGTGGGTTCTATTCTTCTGGCAGAAGAGGTTGTTGCATCATCAGTAATGGAGCTTATTATTCTCTTTAATATTTGAATTATATCTGAAAAAGCTTGAAGATGTATTCATTTCTTTAGGAGCATTAATATTAAAAGATGCTACAGTCTTTGAGTTATACTATGTATAATTTTAAAATAATTCTGGCATTTTTCCCCTCTGGCAACTGAAGCTTTTAACCTTACAGGACTCTAATTTACAGTGACACCACAGTCTTTTCAAAGGCAACATTGTTATGTGACTGATACTGAAATGGTACCGTCAAAAATAAGCAGAAAGTAATTAAGGAACAAAATTATTACAATAGGGCAGACCTGACTTGGAGACCAAGGGCCACATTCTGCTTGCTTCACTTGAACAGGGAGTCCCATTGCATCTCATTCAGATGTGCAGCAGTAGCATAAACCCACGAAAAAGCTCCCATGAAGTCACCATTGTAACCAAGGCTGGAATCTGAGACAGAATTATGCATGTGTATGTAGAGGGAGGAAGAGATTGTACAAAATATTCATTTAATTTGAATATGTATAGGAAGTGAATGAAAGTGTTGGGCCAAATCCTGCTCTCATTTACATTAATGCAGCCCCACAACGTCTGTTGAGGGTAGAATTTGATCTGACATTAGCACAAACTAACTTTTACATTTGCCAGATTCTTATTTGCTCACAGCGTGTGGCCAGCCAGAAATATAAATAAATCAAATCTGTTTCTAGGAAGATTCCAGCAACCCTTTGAAACTTTCCTTCTTTGCATTACAAGAAAAGAAGGGGTAGAAAAAAGGGGAGAGGATGGAGGGTTACATAAATGAGAGCAGGTGCGGTCGTGCAGAAGTAACTATTCAGCATATGTAAGTGCAGTTGGAAAATCATTGTCTTGCAGAGAATACTTGAAATTGGTCCCTAATGGCCTTGGTTTTTGTCATATGGTCTTGATTATCAGGCTAAAATTGCATTGCCGATGCCTTTAGTGTGAACGAGATGGATGAATAATTATTACGTGCACTGAATACCTCTCTGCGAGGAGGAGCCAGGACATCCCCTGGTCACCACAGCTACCATTTCACCTTGCTGTCAAGATGACTGCAAGTGGCCAATTCATCACCTCCTTATTGTTCTTAAAATATATGTTTATAGTGATAGGCGCTCATACCCGCACTAAGAACGGGCAATGCAAAACCCGAGCGCTGCGAGACCGGTTATTTTTGGGACTCGGGGTGTGCAACCCCCAAGTGCCTTATCCTCTTTATAAAGGCCTTGCTTTATCTTTGTGTTCATGACTGTGACTATGTCTGTGACTATACTAAGGAGCAAAATTAATTTCTAGCAAGTAAAACAAGCATGTACAAGACACCTCAAATTAGTTTTGGTGTCTGTTCAGAAATTAGTTGCCAACTTTTTTCCATTTTAGCTGTTAGAAAAGGGCTCTCGTGCTGCCTTACTTCCCTCTGCCTACCTTTGTCTCTGGTACTAGTTACTAACACAATAACAGAAGTGGTCATAATGAAGTTAACAGGAGTTAACAGCTATTGCTAGCACTGAGTCTCTGTGATATTGAAAAGATCACTCTACCCCCCACTGGCCCCTCCACAGAAAAGGAGATGCAAGGATGGTAAGGTTCAGAACAGCTCTGAAATCCCTGAGCATGGCCACAGCTCTTGGTCATCACCTGGATATTTACATTAACTCATGGCTGGGTGTGACTGCTGCTCACTCTCTGTGCAATCCTTTGCAATACTGGCAATTAGCTTGGGATCCACCAGTTCCTAAATGATGCTGGTTGAGCCACAAATAGAGAACAACAGCCTGCATTTGCTTTTGGCATCTATGAGAAGGATTGCATGTGCACAGGGTACAAGTGTTTCAGGACAAGATTTCCAGTGTCTGCAGGTTTTTATAATTAATTGTGTGTTGGCATTTGCCATTAAAACCCTAATGAAGTGCCTAAAAACAGTTTTGATTAAATAATCAGACAATCACCCCAACTATTCAAATCTACTGATTATCTCCTACCAGTTGTTTCAGCAGTGACTGCCTATTATGGACCTAAGAAAATATATGTAGCTTGCATTTGAAGAAAAGAAAGAAAAAGGTAATAAAAAAAATCACATTTAAGAGAATGGATTTTAACCATGGTTTAGTATCTTCTATCAAATTCTCCAAATACTCTTCTTGCATGACTAAATTAATCATTGCAAAACATTTCCCTTGAAGTTATGTGCTCTTTTATACCTGTATTACAGATGTCTGTACTCAAGTGTGCTGCATCCCTGCACTCACAACAAAACATGCAGTTCAGTCAGGTTATGATCCAGTGATCTGCATGATGACTGATCAAATTAACATCTGAATTAAATCTGAACAGAAGACCGAAATAAAGCACAAGCTGCTAGTCTCAGTTTTCAGTTTTCTCTCATTAGCTATCCCAGGTTGTCTGGCCCAAGGTAAGGTGGGTTTCTTGTTCCCCAGAGTACCAAGAATACCTGAGGGAAAGCCAAGTGACCTGCCTAAAAGAAGTGCCAGAGCAGGATGTGAGGATTAGGGCTTCAGCCAAGCTGCTGTGTAACCCATGAGCACTTGCAGCAAACTTTGGGTAGCAGCCTGCCCCCCTTGTCTTTCTAAACCCAGTGTGACAGGCATTGCTCGAGTGGAACTGAACCACTAACTGATCAAATCACCTGAAGCAAGATCTGATGGTGAAAACCAGATGTTCTGATTTTTTTAGAGATGTGGTCTATCCACTTAGGTAGGATTCACGTGGTCTGAATCTCCCCCTTAGCACCTCCTTGATTTCTGGCGATACTGATTTGCATTGGAGCAGTCTCTGGCTTTTTTGAAGTATCATTTTAAAAGGCTTAAACTGTCCAGACAGTGAACATCAGTCTTAATCTGGGACTATGATGGAACTTTTTTTGAGATTGGAGGTTTTTGGCTCTCACAAAGGTCTCAGACTCCTTCTGTATCATGCAGTGCTGCAAAAAGTCATGCATTTCATGATGTTCTCCACTGCAGTCACCGAGCTGCTGCAGGGTGTTGCCAGAGGTCACAGCTATGAGGGTGTCAGGAGTTCCTGGCTGTCCCAACGTGTGACTTCCTGAACAGGCTGTGGTAAATTCAAACTGAGCCTCTTGGTAAAAATTCCTGGAGTCCTCCTGATATGAAATCCAACCATAGACATCAGGGATATTATTATGTAAAGGGATGCTATTGATATTAAAAAAAAAAAAAAAAACAAAACATAACAAACAGTAAAAAAACCTAGATGCTAAAATTTGGTAGTTTATCATGTCTCAGGGTTTTCTTTTAACTTTCTTCTCTAATTGAAAAAGCTAAATTGATTGAAGCATTTGAGCCCTGATTTAGCTTTTAAAAAAAGAAGCAGAAGCTAAAAATGGCTCAGCGAAGCAACTGAAATGCTATCACAAGCTCTTGAGATCGATAAGCTAGGGGAAAAAAAGGAAGAAGAAAAGTTTTTGAGTGACAGTGTAAAAATGGGAAATTTAAATACATCTATATCGTTGCATTTTGCTCCATTGTGGATTGCATAAAATGAACTTTGGCAGTGTGTTTTCTTGCAATCTAGAGGGTGATCTGTTAGTAACACTGGATTTGTGTTTATGTTCCAAATTGTAAACTACATTTATAGCAATATTTCTATATTAAGGTATTAATGCCAGAAGTGCTACCTAAGCTTAACTTTACCAATATAACTCAAAATGTAGTTTATAGCACTATAAATAGTAACATTGATATTGACACTTACAGCAGCATCTAACTCCCTGGAAAGCTGTTTCTGATGCTAAATGAAAATGCAGGGAGCTGACAGTATATTTATATAAACCAGGGAGTACAAATAGTACTTCATAGTTCTCATTGTTGAAATTCCCTTGTGCTAAAGGATATTTAAATATTTAGTGGCATTGCCAAATATTCCAATTTAAAAAACAGTATGTGCATGTATATTAGATACGTGTTATTACTATTTATAATAATGCTAACCTTGTGAATAAAAATATTAAATAACAGGCATAATGGTTGTTACCTGTTGTTGGAGACTGATCATTCATGATGGTCTTTCACTTTGTTCCTTGCCTGGTTTTTATGGGGGTTTTCTGGATTTTCACTAGAGGTCTTCTCGCGTCTCTGAAATGTCTGGGAATCACAACCACAGCTGTTGACTTCCCCAAACCCTCATTTAATTGAAGGGTCAGTGACAGGGAGCCACTTAATGGGTTCACCTCTCCTCCTGGAGCACACACAGCAAGCTGCTGCATGCAGAACTTTACCTTGTTTAAAGAAAGAAGGGGCAAGGGGGTCATCAGTTCACCAAATCCTGATTTTGACTATTCTGAAAGTAATAAAGAGTTAATCCATTTTTTCCCATACTTTTAATTTAGAATAACATGTGACAGGTTAGATAATTTAAGAAGTTTGTAATTGGCTGTTGCCTTATTTTCAGAGTTCTTACTCAGGACCTCAGAAACACAAATCCAATTCCTTTCTCTTGAGGTCTTGAGCTCTATTCTTAAGAGAAGACCCAATGCACTGTGTGTCTGAAAAGGAAAATTTCTGAAGATTGCATATAACAATCTATCAAACATGCAACTTCCAAAAAAAGTATCTGCTGAAATGCGAAATTAATCATTCTCTGTCTTTTGCGCTGACATTTTTACTTGCAGTTTGTGGCATAAAAGGGTTTATGTAATTTTTGGCTACATTACACATGCTGAGTATGACAAGGATGATGTTTTGTGGTTTAGAGTTCTAGGTTTTATTCTCAGCACTCTTAGAGAATCTCTGTTCAAGTATGGACAAGTTTATTTACTGTCTTGTTTTCCTCATTTCTAAATTAGCTATGATTGTTTCCTGTGATGATACCTTACATAAGCATTATGTATTTTGGATTAGTGTGGGCCTCATGAGAGGTGTTCCAAAGTATAAACTATTTTATCTGAGGTGGATATGTTTGTGTGCATGATGTGAATGTGTATTTATGAATAAGTTTTGTATTAGAAGCATTATATGCATTACAAGTTTATCTAGGTTTATGACACGTGTACTATAGTAAAGAACACCAAATGAAATTCCTTTACTTAGATGATAAGTACCATGCCATAGTATTCCCTTTTAAAAGGGTATTTTGTCCTCTTTAACAGAAGTTTAAGGTACTCACTTACATGAGCCAAGTTATACCCTCATAGAATATTTAGTACTCGTGTCAAACTGGCTTTAGGATTTTCTCATATGAGTTTTGGTCCTTGGCATATTTATTCACTGGAGATGAGTAAGCATTGAAGGATGTGAATGTCTCACATTGACCTGAGAGGCTTAGATCCCCGTGAGATTAAGAAATATGAGATGATCCACTCTCTGTAGACCTCCTGAAGTTCCTGCACTTGACTTTTAAAGCCTTCTGCTCTGGTCAGAGCATGTTTTTATTTAGTGAACAACAGGGGTAATTCAGAGGAGGTGCTGGATGTCAGTAGGATAGTGGAGGTGAACGTAAGCGAACCAGCACAAAGATCTGGAAATATCTATGAAGTCAGGGCTGGTTGGTTTGGTGTTTTTTTTTCAGTGCTGTGGTTGCACCCAAATCCCCAAAATCTCACTGAATCCTGAGCAGATCACCGGCTCGTTTTAAAGGAGTGGTAAATAACTGTTCAGTTTCATTTCAGTTGTGATTCTTTGTAATACATCTACTTAGGAGATCAGCAGCTGCTATTGTAAAGAGAGGTTGGAGCAAATGTTCCTTTTTTTCAGTCCAGATGAAAATGCCAGTGGAAAACTCAATTTCATAATTTTTCATAGATTCTAGCTGTTGATATCTGGGATTCTAATGCAGATTTTTATATTCTGAAATTAAATTCTCACTTTGGTCCATCAGAGCCCATATTTGGTGTCTCTTTTCTGATGTGAGTTGTGGCCTTCTCAAGATTTTCCCTGAGAAACCTTTACCAGTAGGGTAAAGGTTTTTGTCTATTTTGGACACCAGTCAGTAAATGTTATGCCCTGTTGGAAGAGTATGTTACAATAAATGGGAAGATTGTTTGCAGTTTTGTAGCTCTGTGCCTTTATCTGCTCAGGAAATAAGAGATTAGTGTATTAAACCACACTCTGAGAGTGCACCCTGATTTTAGAGTATTGCACTTCTGCTTTGCATTTCATTTAAAATACCTCTTAAGACCATTCATACAGTAGTCATGAAACATCCTAACAAATACTCTCACTACAAGAACTTTCAGAAAAGTTAGGAATGTGCTGTTTGGATTATCTAGGGCTTATATATTTTCCCCCCTCTTTTGTTCTGTATTCCTCTGTATTTAAGTAGATGCCTCATCCTCCTTTCCCTCAGAATACTTTGCTTTTATTCTGTCTCAATATGTGATATACTGGCCAATTTGAACTGTAGTTCAATACAGTTGTATACAGTTTAAAAACCACCCCCATATATTCAGATTTGTGACTGTGATTAATGTATGAAAGATAAGATGGGGATATAAAACTCAGAAAGCAAGAGATAAGGACTGGTACCTGTATATATGGCAAGTGTGTCACAGCTCTGTTATTTATTCATCTGAATGACGGATAAATGGCAAAACTCCCATTGATTTCAGTGGGAGCAGAAGTTAACTCAAAATGAGCAGCTTTCCTACACGTCTAATATTCTGAGGACTCAGGTGCTAATTTGCGAAGAAAGATCAACACAGATGGGAAAAGTTATGGCGTGTGGAAGAATAGCTGGTTGAAATGCAGATCCACACAGTAAGGGCCTAATCTGCTTGATGCCACATACTCACTTCAGTAAAAGTCAGGGCCCTTGCAGGAATCCAAGGTAAATGCTAGTAAAAAATCTAGACAGAGGCTGGAGAAAACCCCTCACTGGTGTGAAATTGTGCGCTTGTACAACCTTCCACGTACAGGTTTGTATATATGTTTTCCTTAGAATCAAACGTTAATAAAAGGAAAATGGCATCCAGGAAGACAAAGCATCCAAGGCAACCCATCTGCACTCTTGTCATATGATAGACTTGGACAAACCTAAAGCTGCCAATACAACTGCTCAAGAAGTATGCCAAGGGAGCAGATGCTACCTCTGCAAGGATATTTTCCAAAGTTTGGCATTCAGGATCTTGCGGTTACCATCCAGAGAGGAAGAGGTGAGGAGGAGAAGTGGAAGGATGTTGCCTTGGCACCTCCTGGTGTCAGCTTTCTCATTCACTTGAGTTAGGTCTTTGCAGTTTCTTTCTTTCTTTCTTTCTTTCTTCTTCTGCCAAAGTAAGGCATCTATGTGGAAGTTAGAAAGGAAAGCAGCTATGTATGAAAGCAGAACACTATGAAACTTGATACTACCCTTAAAATATTGGCAAATTCATGAATGTATTTAGATTTATGATGCATAATCATGTTTGGGTTAGCAAAAGGCCCTCAGAGGTACCAAATAAGTCTGTGAGATCGGAAGCCAGTGGGGATTTTGTGAACTCAAGTGGCTGGAATAGCAGGCTGTTATGATTTTTAGAGAGCAGCCTGACAGCAGTGCCTTTGGAGAAGAGCAGGTCCTGCAGCTCCTTTGTGCCCTCAGAAGGTTGGGACATCTGTTCAAGGGCACCTCATGGGTGCTGGGTGAGCCACTGTTGGTCCAGTTGCTTCCATGAATGTCTGAGGAACAAGGAACTGCTTCTGTGTAGTCTCTTGCACACCAGCAAGACCAGGCCATTCACAGGGAGCCATTGCAGCCTGTGCTGAGGCTGCTGTGGACCGCGGTGTGGGAAATGGGCAGAAGCAGGGCCTGCTGTGGTACCACTGCTAGCACCTGGCAGGCTGAGCTTGGCTTAGTGCTCTGCCCTGTGGTCAGCACCACCCACTGCCAATTACAGATACTTTCCTTTAAAAAAAATCCTCTGTAGAATTGCTTAAATATTTCTCATTGTTTTCATTCCCTCTCCTTACTAAGTGTAAGAGAATAGCATGACAGCCAGCAATGCTGTGTTCAAGCACTCAGCCTTTCTGGTGCATTGCTTGCAGCCCAGAAAGCCAGCTGCATCCTGGGCTGCATCCAAAGCAAACTGGCCAGCGGGGTGAGGGAGGGGATTCTGCCCCACCTGCAGTACTGCATCCAGCTGTGGGGTCCTCAGCATAGGAAAGACATGGACCTGCTGGAGTGAGTCCAGAGAAGAGCCGCAAAAATGATCAGGGGTCTGGAGCACATCTCCCATGAGGACAAGACAAGAGAGTTGTGGTTGTTCAGCCTGGAGAAGAGGAAGCTCCAGGGAGATCTTAGAGCACCTTCCAGTATCTAAAGGGGGCCTTTAAGAAAGATAGACAAAACTTTTAGCAGGGTGTGGTGTGATAGGACAAGGAGTAATGGCTTAAAACTGAAAGAGGGTCTATTAAATGAGATACAAAGAATAAATTTTTTGCAATGTGGGTGGTAAAACACAGGAACAAGTTGCCCAGAGGGGTGGTAGATGCCCAGTCCCTGAAAATATTTAAGGTCAGAGTGGACAGGGCTGTGAGCAACTCGATCTGGTTGAAGATGTCCCTGCTCATTGCAGAGGGGTTGGACTATATGACTTTTAACTGTCCCTTCCAACCCAAACTAATCTATGAGTCTATGATTCACAGTCCACATTGTGCTGACATTAGGCCATATCTCTGAAAAGGTCCCTCTGAGATGATCTGAAGGAACACAAACATATCTGGCCAGTAATAGTCCCTGTTTCCAAAGGTTTATAGTTTGTTTCAGGCTTATGCTGATAAGTAATGTTCTTGTGGTTTCTTTAACATGAGAAAATACTCCTTGAGGCCATGTTCAGAGTCCTTATCAAACTTACTTAGCTTTTGGACTAAGTGCACTTTTAATCAAGCCCCACCAGCAGAGGAACTAGTAAGTGATGACCTTTGTTTTGCTTTGGGTTTGGAGCAGGGAGAGAAGGAGGCAGCCTAAAACCCGATTCCTGAGGTTCATCCCTGCAGAGCTGTGACCACCTCGTGCTGGCGGGAGTGCCAGAACCTTTACTCCAGCCCCTCCAAGGAGGAGAGGGGTGAGCAAGGGAGCCTCAGCCGAGGCCCCCAGCTGCTGGTGACCACTGAGGCCGAGGGGAAGGAGCCCCAGCCACGGAAGGAGGCTGAGCCTCTCCGCCCCGCTGTGATCACGCGCGAGAGAGCGCTGTGTTTTCCTAAAGCGGCGTTTGCCCTTTCCAGCTGCTGGACGCCACAAAAGGTCACCCAAAATGATCTAAACGCATCATTTCCCTGGTGTGAGGGATGAAGCAAGGAACCTTTGAATGAAGGCAGTGCTTTTTTTTTTTTTTTTATCCTGCAAGTGTTCCCTTTGCTGTTAGAGTTCCTGCAGCCGAGCGCTGTCACTGAGGTTGGAGTCGGCCTCCTGTGCTGCAGCCTTTGGCATGGCCAGACTCCTGATCGCAGCCCTGGCGTGACTCTCTCAGGTGTGAACTCTGTCTGACCAGGTGCAGACCTAGGGACTGAGACCTTGGTCTCATCAGCTCTACACATCCCCGGAGCATTGCAGAAACCCCAGCCAACATCTGCCAAGGAGGAGGTTTTATACTGGTTTTGGCAGGTTTTTTTCGACTGGGGGTTAGCAGTGTCCTGAGCAGAAAACCACAGGAACCAAATCTCATTTGCTAGGATTGAAATATAGCAACCAAGGCAGATCATCCTGTCTCATTGTTTTTATGTGTCCCTGAGTCTAAAGTCATTTTTAAAATGTGAGTGATGCAATTTCTTGCATCTTGCATTTAATATGCTGCTTGGTAAACAGTGTTTTAGATTAGTATATTTGTAATTTAAATGAAGACAATACATCAAGTCAAGTCAGAAAAGAAGGAAGAAGTTTAAGCAATGATTGATGCCTCTTTCAGTGTTATGCCCTCTTGAAAAAGAAAAAAGAAAGCATAAGGAGAGGGGAGAGGTGAGATTATTGAGGATCTAGTGGGGTAACAGAGAGAGAGAGAAACTGTTGTTCGTGGGCAGAAATACACTATTTTTAAAAGCACAGTCAGCTCTGATAGCTGAATCTGTTTTCCTCAAGCGCACTAATAAATTCTGCCTAATTCATTTTTTATTCTCTCTTGGGGTCTGCTTGCAGATTTGCCTCAACAAAGGAAGCATCATGTTACTTCTTTTAAATAATTGATGGCTCTTGGTCCAAGCCAGCTCGAAGGAAATTCAAAAATAGGTACTGATTGAGTAAATACCCTGCCTCCCCCTCTGATCCCCCCGCCCCCATCCCTTATTTATTTTTGCAGCCTGGGTGACTGGCAGTTGCCGATGATGTCATTTGGGTGCACCCAGCACTTAGCAGCTCTGATTTCATTTATGTATTTATTTATATTTAAGAAAAGGAGAAGCTGTTAATTGTAAACTGTCTGATGGAGCTAAGAGCTCTTAATAAATCATCAGCAACCTTGTGCCATAACAACCAGGGATGGACCTTAACAGATTGTGGTTGGAATCGGTACCAAGAGAGGCACTGGGGAGACTTGTGTGTGTTCCACTCCTCTTGGCCATGGGATACACTCTTCTCAAGGCACCCTTAGGTCAGTGCTTTCCACCATGTTGATTGTTTGCAGGCTTTGGCACGCCACCTCTGATAGTAGTGTTGTTTCCACAGAATAAGTCATTCCCTGGACAACATGGATTTGCCAAAGCTCTCTGATGTCATCTATAAAGATACACCGTTTATATTTTTTCTAATTATTCAAAAAACGTGTGGTCCAAATTAACAATGAGAAAACCCAGCAATATTTTTCTCCTTTTTTTGTCTAGGCTTCGAGAGGCAGGATGTTCTTATACCAAATACTGCCACAATAAGAATGTTCTTGGTGTAAAATACTGCATAGGAGAAAACAATGGCGGAGTTCACATCTAGTGAGTTTTGCATTCATACTCTGATTTGCAGTCCACATGACTTCATGCCTCCACAGTTTTGATAGCAGTGAGTTAAAGGACTGAAGAAAAGTTTCTAGAAGGTGGCTTCTGTGTGAAATTGTTATCCCTCTTAGGTTTTCTTTGTGAGGTATGTCCATGTTTCATAATGTTAATTCTGCAGTGTTGAATAACTGATGTTCAACTATAAAAGGGACTGATAGGAAAAAAAAATAGAGAGGTTTAATTTTTTTCCAAACAGGCAAGTCCTCCTACAGGTCACATCTTGGTACGATATTTTAGTGCATGAAACCAGCACTCACCTAGGAAATAACATAAGATCTTCTTGACCTTGCAGCATTACGTGGGCATGCATTCCATTCAGCTAAACTACTCTAGTGTCCAATACCTTGGAGAAATTGCCAAGTATTTCCTCTGATGCTGTGCTTGTCACCCACGCTCGCCCGGCGTTCCTCACTGCCGCCAACGGCGCTCCGGCCACGGAGCAGTTTGAGCGCCGAGAGCCATAGCGGGATCAGGCAGGGCCTTTCCAGCTGGAGGAGCAGAGCACCATCAGGGGCATGTCCACATGAGTAGGTGCAGCTGGACTGGAGCGGACTGGACGTGGCTTGGCTCTGGTCTGGAAGCCACGGCGCTGCTTAGTGCGGTGCTGTCACCAGGCTAATACTCTTGTAGTTTCTTAATTAGTAGTGTTAGATCTGGGAGCTCCAGTACAGAGATTGATCTGTCAGGAATATGCCATATATTTTGCATATTTATTGTTCTCCCTCCTGTAAAGCATCATCTTCGGTAAAGTAAGCATTGTAAAGTAAGCATGGCAGATAATCTGATCTGCAGAGAAAGCTTTCTTTGAGAATGGAGTGATGGAGACAGGCCTATGTATTTCTCCTCTTCCCCTCCAGAAATGAACCTCTGGGGTGTGTATTTAGAGCATATAAGGAGGCAACATGTAGATGGGAGATCAGTATTTCTGTGGCATTACAATCGAGGCAGAAAGAAGGCAATGCAAGAATGAAACTTGAAACAATAATACCCAAAAAAGCCTTCCAGAATGAGGCATACAATTGCATATTTGTTTATCTACGAAGTGCTCTGTACTCTGAGAGTTCCTCTGACCAGTGTGGTGCACGACGATACGTAGGGTCTTTTTCAAATGGTTGTGAGTGCTTACACATTTTTATCCAAGTGCCTGCAGTGTTTGGAAACTTCTGTGTGGTGCAAAGTTTGCAAACAGGATTTAGAGATGTTCAAATTGTCTCTTTATCTGCCAAAAGAACAGGTTAAGAATTACTTTGGTGATGGGAAAAGCTTAAAACCAGCACACTACTCGCTTTGGGTGTTAATACAGTTTTTAGCCAGAGAGGGAAATCTAAGCCTTCCTGAAGGCACAGCATACCAAGGTATATCTAATAGTGTGTGCTTAACTCTATTGCCTGGGAGCTTTTATTTAATGCAATGGCCAGGAAAATTAACCTCATGTTTTGTTTTTTTGTTTTTCTTTTGGATTTGGGTCCTGACTCACATCATCTACATGTGTAAAGCGGGCAATTTACTGATTGATCAATGAAAAAAACACTTAGCTGGAAATAAAGAGGAAAAACTTGTGATAAAAACATTGAGCTTTGAAATATCAGCTGCATCAGAGAATAAGAGTGGGTTATTGGTGTGATAGGAACCCTTCTATCTGCGAACATAATGCCATGTAACAAATAACACAAGACAAAGTGGTAGCCAGTTTCTCTGATAGCTAACAGAAGTTCTCCAGTTCTAAATGCTACTGCAAGCATTTTGTTTAGGAAGGGAAGCTAAAAGCCTCTCAAGGGTACATAGAAAGTGCTGATCCTGAATGTATAAATGGACACATTTTAATCCTTAAGTTATTAATTATTTCTCATGATTAATTGTAATTATTTTATTACTACTACAGACCCTTGGGTCAAATTGCACACTGAAGTCGGTAAGAAATTTGCTGAAGAATCTCTTGATTTGGTATGTTATCATTTTTGTATTGAATATTGGATATTATCAGTTGCATTAAAGAGACCAGCAGCTATCATGCCATCAAATTACAGGATATATTTGGGTTGCAGGCGTAACTCCATTTCTTTCAGTGTCATCAGATATAACTGTAAATTTAATGCACAAAGGGAAGGGGAAATAATCCCTTCACCCACGAAGACATAAATTAAATGTTACCCCACGCTAGAAAATGTAACCTTAAATGAACCTTATGTTCAGGAAAATTCAGTGCATACATTCAGTGTATATGCTCTGTTTAAGGAGATGGCAAGTACTTTCAGATTAGTCTGAATTATTGAGGATTTTCTAGTGGGAGAGCTGGATACCCCCTCCCTCTGGCCAGCTCTACCTTCCCTCTGCCTCTCTCCCCTCAAGTAACCAGAAGAATCTTTTTCTTCTGAACATATAGCTTGTAATATACATAAAAGCAGAGTTTGCTTTGATCCTGACAGCAAAACGTTTATTTTTAAACTGGAACTGGGCTGTTGTCCAGCAATGCTCTTTCCTTTGCATCATGCCCTGCGTTTCAGCTCTGCAGCCTGCCTGGGTGCAGCTGGACCTGCTGCAAGAGGGACCTGGTGTGATGAGTCCTGCTGAGCTCGCTCTCTCCCTCTCCCCCCATTCCTCCTTCTCCTCTCGTTTTGAAATTCAAATTGAATGCAATTTTCAGCTCATTTGAGCCAGAATATACTCTTGCTGAGCTTCAGTGGCTCTTAAATTCAAACTAGAAGGAGAAAACAGATATCATCTGTCACTGAGGGTGGGAAAGGGTGTCCTTCCCACATTTTATTCATGGGAGTCAGGGCTTCACTGACTAATTCCAGTCTTTCTGACTAATCACTCACTGGCAAACTAATCAGCTAATCGATGTGACTGGTTTCTTGTAGTTTGGTCTCTTCTTGCAGGCTTTTTTTTTTTTATTTCTCCAGCCTATTTAGTATTTATATTTAAAGTCCTAGAAGTGCTCTAGCTGGAGTGCCTGTGTCCACATTTCACTGTACCTGTTCGTTTCTGGTCCTATTGTCCCCATCACAGATATTCCCTTTAAAGAACTACAGATGAAAATGTCCTGAATTGGACAGTTGGCAGAGAAGAGGCAAGGGATGAGAGATTTCAAAAGAAGCTTAAAAAATAGAAAGGAGCAAAGGGAGAAAACTGTTAAATCATTAGGTGTTGTTTTGTCAGCAGGTTTAGGACCAGGTACATCTACAGGGTACTTATTCTATAAAACCTGTTTCATTTTAACACACGTGGCACTATCTCGTGAGTCATCTGGTGGGAGTCCTGCTTAAAAGTAGAGAAGAAATACGACTCACTCTTTTTTTCCCTACTGCTTTTTTTTTTCCTAGTATTATTTTTGAAATAGAAAAATACTCTTGCAAAGAGGTCCAGCTCCTGCTTTTATTGTACTCCTTTACAAACTTCTCTTTCATTTGGTGAAAATAGCATTGGTTTGGAGATTGGCAGCTACCTTCAAAAGGAAATGTTGCAAGAAACAGCAATTTGGTAGGTGTAAGGGCAAAACTAAAGTACAATCTGTGCTAGTAGAGAAAATAGGTTGCTTAATCTAACAGCATGATAGCATTTTAATGCTGCTCTGAGCAACATCAGCTTGTCACTGGCAAAAATCCACAACCTGAATTTTTGTTGTAACAAAATCTTCGTGCCATAAAGGACGTCATAAATAGACGGGACATCTGCAAATGGTGAGAGCATATTAAAGTCAGACTGGAAAGAATATCAAACACCATGCTGGTCCCTTAATTGTTTTATGTGTTCTAAAGCCTTGACATATTACTAAACCTGGCTTAAGGTTGGAAACTGCTGTTCTGGAACTTTCTTGGTGCCTGTTCCTTGTTCCTCATGCTGGGCAAGGGTTGGTGTAGAGTCAGGGCCCAACTCTGCAGTCAGTTTTGTGTTTGGTATGCTAACATCACCCAAACTGAAATGAATCTCTGGGGCAATACCCAGTTATCCCTTTGGTCACCTTAGGTACTTCAGTTTAGTGTGTGGTAATCCCTAAAAAACCCCAACTTTTTGCTGTGGGCTGAACCAAAGCAGGGATTGTGCCTGTGCTGGCTCATGACAGGTGCCTTGCACAGAAGCCAGCGTGCTATTATGGCAGAACTTGGGTATTTCATATTGGAGAGTCACTGGCAAAAAGCAGGGCTGAGAAAAGAGTGCATTCTTGGTGATCAGAGTAGCCCAAGCTCACCTTTGGGACTGGGCCCCTTCATGACACAGGCAATGTTGAGAGACCTGGATCTGGATCACAGTGGAGTGAGTTTAGAGAGGTGATAGGCACACGGCTGCCAGGGTAGCAAGAATTGATTTCCAGTGGTCTGTGTGGTCATAAATGTTAGCCCTGATGCATTTACAGTTACTGAAGCAGGGGATTTTGGAATCTTTTTTTAATTAGGCAATTAAATTCAGGTTAAGCCCTGTTTCAGGCACCTCAGTGCCTCTCTGAATCTTCCCCTTTGTCTCCAGTGGCTCTGTTAGACATTGACACTGACCTGCAAAGCTGGTACTACAAGTCCTTATAAAGAAATCTGATATTCCTATGGAAGTTATGATGATGTATGTAAATCAGCTGCCATATCTACACTGTCACCTCTTCAGCTGAAAAAGAAGGGCAAATCATTTCGTTGGTAGCTGTTGAAACCGTCAGCTGCACTGTCATTAATACTCTCCTCTCTTTCCTGGAAACTCAATATATCAGCTACCTGATGTACCCTTCTTCTTCCAAGAATACATCTCTCAATTCCTTCAAATTCTTCTTGAGCTGGGACCTCCCATCTGCCAGTTTATTGTTCTTCTGGCCCATTAGTTTTTCCTCCCATTCTTTTTCCATAGCCTCATGTGTTTTTTATAGGATTTTCTCATGTGCTAATAACCAGAGTATCTGAGCTCTATAAAGTGATGTGTCCGGCTGCCTTTTTTTAACCCTTCCTCTTCTTTATGGGGAAAGCATTGTGGGGCAAGGCATTAGGTTTTGAATTTTTGTATTGCTGTGCTTTATACACCTACACCATCATGACTCCGGTCACTCTCTGCTCTTAAGGCATCCCCTGGACCATCCTGTTTGGACTTTGGTGCTGGATCTGTTCCTCAGGGACCTGCCCAGATTTCTTTTGCTGCTCTCTGAGAGTGTCCATGTGGTGTCAGTTCTCAGAAGCAGGTGATCCTGGACCCTCTCCATAGATGCCTTTGTTGGACTTCCTTGTTCTACACCCCCTACTCTGTCTTGCTGCTTAACCCTGATGGTCCCAGAGACCTTCCATCATCAATCCCCTTATCTATAATTGATCTTACAGGGGCCACATGGCAGCTGAAGTATTTGCACACAAACTTCACACTTGTATAATAGAAAGTATTTTGTGTTGCAGAAATACAAGAGCTGCAGTAATCCAGGTGATATAAGAAGTGCCTGCCCCCTTGCTTGGGTGGCTCTCCTGGATCTCACCTGTCCCTGGTCCACCTTCCAGCCCACAGCCATCTCTCTTGGTTTGTGCTTGGGCCATGTACGAAGCTTTCCATTCTGGAAAGAAGAAAAACTCTTGACTGTTGTTGATAGACATTGGCATCAATGGGATTTTTACGTAAGTCCCTGCAGTTCACCTTTTTGTTGAAGCAGATATTCCCATACAACTGCTTAAAAGTAGCAGTTGCACCTGTAAGTTTTCCACATGAGTAAACTCTTGTGGAATCCTATTAAACATTTCCACATAAGAAATGACTGGATTGCAAGTCACAAAACTAAAATTTTTGTCCCATCCTATAAAAACCCGTTGGTGTGTCTCCGTGGGTTATGCATATATAGGTGTATATCCACAGAAAGAGTTGTGTTTGATGATATTTCCTCAATATCAGATTATTTGCTGCTGTTCAGAGGTCATTTGGTGACCTGTAAATTCTGCTTGATTATAACATGCTCAGTGGAGATCACAGTTCCAAATAAATAAACAACTGCTAACCAAACCATGGGTGTTTGTGATATTGAACCTATAATCAGGTTTTTGCATTTTAATTTTGTATCTACTTTTAAGAATATGCATATTAATCCTTCTGATTGGTTCTTTATCATTCTCTATACTTTTTTAAAAAATGTCTTTTTTTATAGTGCTTTGAGAAATTACTAGTGCAGGATCAGAACTCTTTGAAATTATCTTTAAAACTGCTATTGACTTCAACAGGGTTAGTGGTCATGTTAGGGAGCCTGAGAAAGTGGTCTCACAGCTCACACAGCATCTGATTCCTAAATAACAAACCTCGTCAAGTCAACTATTTCCGAGTCACGTTTTATTCCGTCCTGGCACAAGCCAGACTGGGACAACAAATTGTATCACCAAAGAGACATGACATGAGCTGTGTGTGTATTTTCACCAGCCTTTGTATTGCCATGGCAACAATACTTTTAATTATGGAGAGCCAAAACACTAAGTTGTATATCAGATGGGGCTCAGTTTTCCCTGTGGACAGAACTCTGATTAGCCACTGGAGAAAAGCTTTCCTTCCAGTTTGGATTTTATTCTCTGCTTTAGCAGACAGCTTGTTGTGTTCAGTGTGTGAATTCAGAGAGGCTGCAGCCAGCTGGAGGACAGTGGCATGGAGGGAGATGAAGTGACCCTCCTGTCTCAGGGGCAGCCTGGCACCGTGCTGGTTTGGGTGTTTAGGAATGGTTCTCTCTCTAAAGGACTGCTCTCGGCTTCCCTCTAAACCGCTGGAGATCTGCAGATTTGGAAAGGGCTTGTGTGAAGTGATGTCTAACAATTGGCCTTGACAATGTTCAAGATTATGCTTAGGGGGACAAACAAGGAGCTCCGCTTCAGCAGTACACATGAAAATTTGCAAAGCAGATCCACATCTACATCCAGCTGTAGGAAGTAAATATGTCTGCATGGCAGGATGCAGGTCAGGAGTGGCTTTTTTCACAGTGGCAAGGGTGTTGTTTGGGTTACTTGTCCTAGGAGGAGGGTGTAAGAGGGTGTAAGGGTAGTGACCAAAAGTGTGTTTGTCACTCAGGAAATTCATAACAAGAGAGGAAAACAGTCATCGATGTAAATCAGTGTTTTCATATGTATAT
>VZRX01007036.1:86708-124208 GCA_013398075.1 Notiomystis cincta
CACTAATTTCCTATTTTGTTTGAATGGTGGCCCTTAGTGGTTACGGTAAGGCTGCTTCTGGGTTTGTGAACTTCCTGGCAGTGTTTGAAGAGTAGTGAGGTTGGAGAAGAGGTGGAACCCTGTAACTTTTGTCTGGATCTGCTCTGATCCTTTGTGATTCTGAGCATATGCTTTCATGAGCACCGGTCTGAGGCAGTGTCATCAGGAGATCATGGCCAGAGATCATGATATCACAGAGAATGAGAGTTGCAAGATCACACTGTTAACTAGAAATTCAGTTATTCAAATGTGATTCCAGGATGCAGAGGGCTCAGCAAACATGTGGGCTAATATTTAGACTTGCTGAATCTGTAATCTCACTCCTTACAGTGTTACGACAGCTTTTTTTTACAACATGCAACCCCGAGCAAGTAATTCACTGATGATTTTACTGTTGATTCATTTAGACTTCTTGAAATTTAAGAAGTTCTGCCTCTAAGAATTTAATTTTGGAATTTGAGATCATAAATTAAGCCCTCTTATGAAAGAAAATAAGAAGTTTGCTGTTGTTTTTAATAAGATTTTACGGTAAGTATGGCAACGGCAAGTCTGTCAGTCCCAGCTTTACTGCACATGTGTAGCTCTGTGCTTTGAGACCCTTTAAATATCTGGTTTTAGGACATCAGCAGGGGGCTAATGAAAAGGCTTTGTTGATTTTAACGAATTGCAAGCCACTGTAGCCAAAATAAATATAATCTGCTTTTTGGATTAGTTGTCACACATGATTTTACCTGCTAACAGTGATTAAAGAACCCTGGTGGACCAGAAGCATAGCTACTCTCTGGTGACTCTTGCTAAAATAGCAGTAAACAGAAGTAAATAAAGTGTTAGGGCATTAGTTATCTTTAATAAACACTGACGCTGCATATAATGTTTGGGAGGAGGCTTCAGAAACCTCCACTGAGTACAGCAGTGTCACTCATTCTAGCACAAAGAGCCTTGGTCATTTTGGATGTCTGGAAGTCGTGGCATCACCAAGCTCCTTGTACAAGTTCCTTGTACCACCGGGCTGCTTGTCCTTCCTTGAGAGGTGCCAACCCGACTGCACACCTCATGGAGGCCTTCATCACTCAGCCATTTTCATCCAGCAGCAGACCCCAGAACCAAAGCTGAAAATATCCCAAACTAGAGGGATTACGACAGGAAAATGAAGGAAGTGTTAATTCCTTGTGTAATTCTGCAACCTTTGCACCGCTGTAATTCCATCAAGTTAATGAACGGAGGGCTGGTGCTGGTCTCTCTTACCTTCATCTGTGTAAGCTGGTGAACTGAATTACTTGCCCCTGCTGACATCTTTTATCCCTGATATTTTCCCAGTAATCAAGGGTGGGTGTGTTTCCTGATCCCCTTCACATTTGTTGTGAGAAGCAACAATTACACTTGATGGTGTTGTACTATTCCTTTGGACTCATTGTTGCTTTTAATCAGTGGAGAGAAGAAACAAAACAAACAAAAACATATTCCTTCTTTCACAAGGGAATTCTTGCTGCAGTACTGAATTTTGGGAATGATTTGAAGTTCTTTTGTAGGGGGTATAACACCTTCCTGAGAGTGCCAGGGAAGGGAGGAATTTCCCAAAAGGAACCAAGAAATTTAGGGCTTTGGAAATAAAAAAAAAAAAAAAAAGTCAAGGGATAGCAAAACATTAGAAATATTACTTTAAGGAAAATCCTACCAAAATGGGGAGAGGGTGTGAGCTTTCTAATGAGTCTTCAACTTGTATNAAAAGACCAAGAAAATTAGGGGTTTTGAAAAAAAAAAAAAAAAAAAAGTCAAGGGATAGCAAAACATTAGAAATATTACTTTAAGGAAAATCCTACCAAAATGGGGAGAGGGTGTGAGCTTTCTAATGAGTCTTCAACTTGTATTCATCTGTTCCTAATTGTACACCCCTGGAAGGCACATGGCACTGTTCTACGAGGAGTTTATCTTTTATATGACAGCTACAAAACTTCAAACTCATCAAGTAAACATCCTCAGGCTTTTTAAGAATTGTATAACTCCTTTTTGATGTATGGAGTTAGATTCCTATGTGGTGATTTTGGTGAAGTCATGCACCAGTTACAACCCACTTCTGGCTTTCTAGTCTATGGAAAAAATACTTTGATACTGTGCTGGGGAAGGGAGTAAGACCCACCAAGGACCCATCCTTCTCTTGGCTGGCAGTCATTAGGAGTTTGGAGACTTGCCCAATGGTGTAATTCAAGTCCTGACTGCATATCTTATTGGTTAAAAATAGGAGCCAACTCCAGCTCATCAGTTTTTGCTAAGAAACTATTGATTGTGATTAGCAAGCTTAAAAATAATTACCTTGTGTGTTCACTGCTATCTTTGGACATACTCTCATATTCCTACTGTTATAGAAAGTATTGAGCAGCACAATAGGACGATTTGATGACTAAGGTGTTACACTGAGTGGGCGGCAGAAGGGTATTGAGCACGTCTTAATTGTTCCATCTCCTGGGCATGGAACAAACACACAACACCTACACAGGGGAGAAAACCCACTGGCCTTGCTGGAAAATACAAAATGAGCTATCCCTCATGCCCTTGTTCCCATGGAAGAAGATATATCTAGTCCTTCCCAGTTGCAGTCATCACTTTCACCATATCTTTGGCAGAAGCCACAAGCCCACCCAACAGCACAGGGGTAAACCACTGGTATGCTTAGCACCTAGGGAAGGAGGGGGATGAGTTTCACTTGGATTTTCACGCCTACTTTAAAAGCCTGATGGTGCTGATTCATACCTGGTTGCAGTTGACCCTGACTGGTGGAGTCAGTTAATGGTAACTGAAAGCCTGTCTGCCTCTGGAAGTCCTTGTTCCTGTAACAGGAACAGTTTCAGCAAGCAGATGAATTTTTGTTACTTACAGCCCTGTGTACTCAGGTGAACCAGCATCCACTTCAGTCTGCTCAAGCCTGGGCCACCTGCTGAGAGTGTGAGAAGAACTCTCTATACCTGTCAGACTACTAATGCAGGTCAGTAGCCACTTCAGGGGGCCACCTTCCCCAGGCTTTAACTCTTGAGCACCCCTGGAAAAGGTGATTTTGTGCCATGTTGTTCCTCTCTGTTGACTAGCTTCTCTATTTAAGTTTGGTGTCAGAAGTTGGGTGGTGAGACTGCTGTATGTTATACCTGTGTTTATAAATATATATCCTCTATGCTTATAGGATCTCTTTAGGGTGTACTTTATGTCATGTCCCCAATGAGTGTGTCAGTAATTTCAAATCCATACCAGTCTGTGATATGTAGTCTGAGTTTGCATTTTCAGTTTATATTTCTCCTGAGGGTTTATGCTCATGTTGGTTTGGTGTGTACCAGGTTTACCCTTAGCAGGCACCTTGCAGGTACATGGCAGATGATGTGAGTTAGAATGTCAGTTATGGGGTGTTTTGCAACTGGGGCCATGCCTACCAAAGAGAGTCTCATTGCACAACCAGATAGCGATGTGTGGGGCAGGGTGCAAACTCTTCAGGCCACCTGCAAGTCACGTGAAACTGAGCATGTTTGCATGTCCAGGAGAGGGATTTATTCCAGCTTTTTGTGTGTTAATGGCAGCCTTTGAAATTCAGAGCTAGAATTTACCCACGGGGAGGGAGGAAACATCACTTGGTAAAGTATTTCCCAGTGCAATGGTCTTCAGATCGGCACAGGTGGGAGAGGTGAGTGCTGGGTCACTCCAGAGTGACTCCTTATGTGGATTTTGGATTTTGTGATTTGTCTTGCTTCAAGAGCATAAAAAGAATGAATCGCAAGGCTTTGGTACAGTAGCGAGGGAAACCGTGGGCATGTTTGCTCTGGTCTGTGTCAGAGGAGGAGATGCAGATGGACTGCAGCTGCAGCTCTGGGAAAGCAGGGCTGGAGCAGGAGCCCTGAGGGCTGGCTGAGGAGCTGGGGAACCTGGTGGGGAAGGTGCAGCTCTTTTCCTCTCGTTGCTCTACAAGGGATGTTACAACAGCCCCAAAGAAGGTCTGGGCTGCATGGAGAGAGAACCAGTGATGGTTTGGGAAAAAACTTCACCGACAGGAGTTTCTGACAGCAGCTTTATGCACTAAAGGTATTGTCATATGCTTTTTAAGACCTTCTAAGTGACTCTAAATCTGTGTACTGCAGTAATTTCTCTATAAATATCTGTGTAAACTCTCAATAGACTCGTACATGTAAGCTATGTATTCCAAACAACTTGCTTCAAAAATATTTGGCCTGACTGAGGAAAATATTGTTGGAAGAGCTATTTCTTTCCCCTGCTGTGTTTAAAGGGGCTTAGACTTGAGTCCTTAAATTCAGCATCCTTTATTAGCTTGATTCCAGGATTCTCAAGGATTTATATAAGAGCTTGAAACATTTAAAATGTTTGTCACATTTAAAACCAAATGCTACAACTTTAAAATTTGATCTATTGGGCTGTACCAGAGCTGGAAGTGAACGTTGTATCGCTTTTCTGTGGTTTGAGTGCCTTCTCCTTCACCCAGGAGACTGCAACGTATTTTTTCGTGTCTGGCTGTCTCAGATACTTACGTGGCTGCAGCTACTGCAGTTTCTGAATGTTTCACAACACTTTGGGGAGAATATTATTACCTTACACATATCACTGGCTCATGAATACTGAGTGCCACAGATGAACTTTGACAAGGTGTTTGGTACCTTTTTTTGGAACGAAGGGCAAGATTTTAGAGCAAGTTTACTAACATATAATGAGCAACTGCAGATTTTGCACATCAGCAGAGAATGCTGAGCTGAAACCCATCAGGTCTGGGCCCTGGAGAAGCTGAGTCACAAATCCCTCATTTACTTATTTGCCACGTGAATATAACTGTTATACAGCCTATTGGCTATACAGGCAACTTGTGATCTTACACAGTTATTTTTTGCGTTATATTTAACACTCTTCTTGTCAGAAGCAGTGAGAAACAGGGAGAAATACTTCTGCTTGTATGTGAGCTGATGGCTTCGAGTCAACTACAGCTGCTAGCCTGGCAATAATTGAATTGTTGCAAACACATGGAAAGAGTAAAACAGAAGATACAGGGAAAAGAAAATAATCTTCACCAGGGACGTTCCTTTAGAATAATTTTATTAAAAGTTCATGTTTGAAGTGATGTCATCCTTTTCTTTCTCTGTATTTAATTGTCCTTCTGAAGCTTGGCATAGCTGATGTGCAGCAAAAATATTACATCAAAGGTGAACGTTTGAATCCTGGCTGAAAAATAAAACAGAGGGTGGTGGGACAGAGCAGGGGGGAGAACCCCCAAATGACTAAGAGTTCTTGAAAGTAAAATATAAAAGAAAATAATAATTTCTCTCCCCTGACAAATAGTTCAAAAAGTAGCCAACAGTTTGGATCTGGTATGTCACATTGCATACAAATGAAGAAACTGTCACCATCAGTTTCCTTTGAAACCTTTTGATCTTATCTTCTGTAGTAAAGGGCATGTGACTTGATCAGGGCTTCTCTTCTCTGATACATAGTCAGAGTCCTGATCTACTGAAATATCTGTGACAGATTTCTCCACTCTATTAATACTTTTTTTTCCCTTCAGTGCCTTTGTCTGAGGTGGATATGATTTACCCTTCCCTCTCCATCCAGGAAAGCCAGTTTCCTAATTTGGCAATTTCCAGCTAATCCTGTATATTATGTTTTAGTCAGAAGTAGTCTTATACCTTTCTCTCCATTTGCCAGGCTAGCTTCTTTTTCTAGTAAGAACAGGAAAGTGGAATTATGATATTTTGTGAAGACACATTAGACACTTAATTTTTCTGAAAAGTTGTTGGATATGTGTTCTGGCAGTTAATAAAGGATTGTTTTATTGCAGAGTACCTTTGAATGGAGGATTTGAATACGTATAGTCAGTAGCGTCAGGGGACAGCAGTGGAAGGAAAAGCTTTCTAAAGACCTCTAAAACTTGGTTTTATGAGGTATTTATATTTTTAATACAAGCTATAATAGCTAATGTTCTTTACTTGATTAATGTTTTGGTCCAGAACTAGTGAAGTCAAGGAAAAATTTCCCAAAGGGCTAAACTTTGCTTCTGTGGCAATTGATGGCAAAGCTATTTTTGACTTCTCTGTGCTGAGACTGCTCTATGAGGGAGAGTTGAAATAAGAACTAAGCCCCAGGAGGTTGTGCTGGGCTCCTCTTTGCTGAGTAAAGGCCAGAACAAAATATCCTTGGGTCCATGTGTTGTCACTGCTGGGCTTTGCTGCCCGGCCCCTGGTGTCAGACACCCTCCTTGGTGGTGGCCACAGGGTGGTTTCTGCCCCTTCTGGGACCTCAGGAAAAATTTTGCAATATTTGTGAGGTTTGCAGCAGAGACAGAAAGTTTGAAGTTTGGGATTCTTACTTTTCATTTTTCCTTTTTTTTTTTCTTTTTTTTTTTTTTTTTTTTTTTTTTTTTTTTTCTCCCTGTGGAAAGTAAGCAGTGATTGAGATGTCCAGGAATTTCTTCTACCCAAACTTGCTAATTAGAAAAAGTGCTGGAGTTGCCGAGTTGAAAGCAGAATTTAAATGGGTAAAGGTTACTGGGCAGTGTTTGTACTGGAGGTCAGACTGTGTGATCTCTCTAAGCCTGCAGCCAACTCCACCCTGGAGCATGAGGTGCAGCCTTGCAAACAGGGAGTTCTCAAAAAGAAACCCAAAGATTTCCAAGTTAATAGGAGCAACCGTGGGCTGCCTGCTGGCCGGAGCAGGCTCTGCTCCGTTTGGTTTTCCGCTCGGCTTCTGTTGTCAGCATGTCCCTGTTAGGAGTAACGAGCTGAGAGAGACTGGAAGCAAGCCTGCAGCGTGCCAGCTTGTCTGGGAGGTGCAGCTGGGTAAAGTGCAGCAGCAAAGCCTTTGCAGTGCTGGTTCTGAGAGCTGTTTCAGAGAGCGATTTTGTTCCTCAGTGGTTTTGACGCCGCAAGCAGTTAGATGCGTTTGCACGGTGAGTGTCCCTCTGCGTGCTGTGGTGGTTTGTGACACTGCCCCTCAGAGCTGGGAAAAGGTGGCTGTTGAGCTGCTTGTGCAGAAGGATCCCTTTTGGAGTCTTTGTGTAAAAATCTGGGAGAACCAGAATTTGTGGGACTGGTCCAGCAGCATGTTCTCTTGTTGCTGAAGTCCTCGGCTTCAGTTCCTGGTTTAGTGGAGTAGGAGAGCATGTCAGGACATCCTGCTGGGCCCCAAATACGTGCTTAGGACGGTTTGCTTCTGGGCTAGCAAGGAAAGCTGGCAAAGCTAGTTTGACTTTTTCATCTGAAGAATTTGGCTCTTCCCATGTCTGGGCTTTTTCCTCTTCTGTTGTCTGTTGTGGGATGAGTAAGAGCTGGTATTCAGAAGTGGTGCCTGAAGAGCGATGGGTTTGGTTGCGGAGTGGAGCTGAAGGTCCTAACAATTGGGATCTTGGAATGCAAATAGCATCCAAAAATGGTTTTGCCTTTTATCCATTAACACAAACACGGGTCAGATGTTTTAACTATCAACATGGGTGAAAAATCAGTCTTCTTGATGCACCACAGGACCACCAGTTCAGTATATTCTGGATGCTTCAGCTCTGGAGTGTGAAAGGCACAGAAGCACCAGGAGGCTGCTTCCATCTGCAGATTTTTGCAGCCCTTCCAGCCCCCTTTATCTGGAATAGGCAGCACCTCATCAACCAGCTGCCAAGCAAGGGGGCCTGCTGGTGGTGCTGAGGGCTGGGAGGAAACCTCAGATGTGGTTGGAGATAAACAGGCTGCCATTGAGACCCCTCTTCTCCCCTGGCTGGTGAGAGAAGGATGGTGGGGACCTGACAGACTCCCTGTTGACCCATCAGGAAGTGATGGTGTGGGGGAATGTGATGCTTAACACTCAGTGCCAGGGTTTAAGAGATCCAGAAAACCACCCATTTGCTTTCAAGGCTTATTCTGCAATCAGCATAATTTCTCAGGAGGAGGGGATTTTACTGTGGAACAGAAGGTTGGGGAATGGAGTGTTTGTAAAGGGAAAAGTAATTCTATTTATGGGCTAGGAGTCAAAGACCTTTTTGGACCTGATCACCTCTGTCTGCTTTGCATACAGGAGGCAAGTTGTTGGATAGTTTAAAATGTTGGCTATTTTATAATAATACTAATAACAATTTAAAGATTTTCCCAGCTGTTGGAGGATGCAATTTTTCTTTGATAGGCCATTATGTATGCAAGACCAATTGGTAAACTGCAATGTACTGTTCTGTAATTATTCTCCCCTGTAGCTTTAATGAGGATATCTGCGTGCAGTTTGATGGGAGAATATACTCTGCCGACAGCTACATCGAAAATCAAGACAGGTGTAATCTGCTTACTGTAGTCTGTGAATCCTCACCATGTGGCTATGTTATCTCTAGTGCATGTTTATAGAAAGATGCTTGTAAAAGGATTTAATTTAATGGAATAATGGTAACTGACACTATGAAAATGAAGGGGCTCAAATAGTATGGTGAGCAGAGTTGTATAAACATTAAAGTAGATGATTAAAAAATTGGAGTATTATGTCATTTAGTTATATGAAAAGAAAATGCAAATCAAGCCATGGCATGGACTAAAAGAAAGCATTCTTTATTACTAACCCAGTCTTAGAACAGCCTTTGGGGTATGCATGTGATGATATCTGGGCAGTTGTGCAGATGTGCATGGCTGTCACTAAGGCTCTGCACGGGCCCCTTTCCAGGACCCGAGTCTGAAGAGCAGGATATCTTTTAGAAGGCAGATACTCTGCTGAGCTGTAGCCAAAAGCTGCTGCTTTCTCTCAGGTAGAAGAGTAGTTGTGTGATGCAAGGACAAGTTCAAGCTTATTTTAGGAACTCACTCTGTGGTGGGGAGGCTTTGAGACTCTCATATGTGATGGGTCTCTGTTTTCTTACCTGCACAGTAATGATAACAATAAACTATTACTAGAAAAGCAGGCCAAATAAATTACTATTTTGAAGCCCATTGAAAAAAAAGGAACATTTCCTTGCTAGCAGCAGTTGCACAGGATGGTTAATTTGGAAAGATAAAATTACTTAGGCAGAACTGTGAATCTAGCTCTTCTTCTCAGAGGCTGAAAGAAATAATACCAGGTCACTCTCCATGGATGTGATTTATTAATTATCAGTCATTCTTAATCACTTGATACTGACATATATCTAACACACTGGAGAGTTTAATATCGGAAAGAATACTTACCATGATTTTTCTCCGCAGTCCGTTTTTAAGTGCTGAGGGAGATAATGTGGTGCCAGCACTTTGGTATTGTGTTTCAGATCCTGTGTGACTGTCCTTGAACATGGAGGATGAGTGCACAGAGGGTGGCAAAAAGTTATTAGCAAGAGCTATGCTAAGTGTGGCCATCTTCCTCACTGAATTGCTTGAAAGCCTTTGTCTTGACACTTAGGGTGTTTTTTGTTGTTTTGTTTTGTTGTTTTTTTTTTTTTAATATTTAACATTTTTTTGTGCTAAGGCACATGGATCTGTTAGTCAAAGTGCATGATGGTTTCATACTATGTTACTCCATCAAGCAAAATGTATTTTAAAAAATACTGAGAAGCTCTTCTGCTGGAGAAAGATGGGGATTGGATAGAGTTGGGCATTGCTGTTAATTATTCTTATTATGCTGATCTTGCTCAGGTTTTTGAGTCTGGTGATTGCACTGACAAAGGAGCAGCCTTGATTTCTGCACATATGTTACACTTACTTGTAAAACTGGGCTCACAGATTGCTCAAAGCTTTTACTGTTCCTGCAGAACATTTTGGTAGTTCCAGCAGTTTGATCACAAATGCAGCATCTCTCTCCTAATGCTGTGCAGGTTGATAAAACAGTTGCCGAGCTGGAGTCCCTAAAGAAATTATTAATTATCTGGTTAATGTGCATCAGGCTGTGGGAGTGTGAGATTAATCACCAGTGTTGGGATGAGTTGCTGAAGTGGATTTTGGTTTTTCGTCTCCTGTCACTCGGTAATGGCTTTTCCTTCCTTCACCATCAGGTGAACAGGTGCGGAGATGCTGTATTTTCATTTTCCTGTGGTCGGGAACAGCCGGTGACCAGGAGACGCCTCTTTCTCAGTCCTGCTGCATGAGCAGTTTACAACATGGAGCGCTACCTGCTTCGATGTTCCAGCTGCAGGAGATGCTCCTGCAGCACAGGACTGACCTGAGCCTTCCCAGATAAACACATTCGAACACATGTGCTTGGGGAGGAATGCCAGGGAGGAGTGTTGGGCTGAGCTGGGTCTGGCTCTCCTCTATTCCCTAGGTCTCAAAGGGGTTGACTTATATTTGGAAGTGGAATTGCAACTTGACTCCTATTTTGTGTGTATTTTTAGTACCTGGAATTTTTCAGTAAATGAACATTCAGCATGCCTCCTTTGTTTACTGTAGCAAAAGAAAAATGGTCTCATTTATTGCAGAGATACAGAAGAAGGTGGTTGTAGCTCAGTCTGTAGTGGTACCATCCTTAAAACCAATGGGTTGCATTAATATTCAGACACTGGAGAAGGAGTTGGAGTCCTTTCCAGTGGTGATGGATGAGGGCACTGTGGTGCAACACTGCAAGCACTTGTCCTGCCCTGTTAACCATCAGCAGCTGCCTCAGAAATGGTTCAGTGCAGTCCTAATGTTCTTCCAGAGGTCCCCACTGTTTTACACACACTTGCACCACACACTGTACTGGTGGGAAAAAGGAAAAACAAAAAAGTAATGTCTTTCAAATCTGACAGTTGTGTGGCTATGTCTGTCTGGTACACAAAGCCATTAACAGCTCTGCCCCAAGGCCTTTAGTTTTAGTGGCTACTTGTGAAGAGAGGATGGAAGGTGAGATGGAAGGAGCTACTCAACTAAAGTAGAGTTTGCCTAAGCCAGGAAGTGTCTCTAGTTAAGAAGAGAAGAAGCTGTAGACAACAGTGCAACAATCACTCTGCTAATGTGTGCTGAGGGACAGAAGTAGAGTTTGAACCTCTCTCTGTTTACAATGTCCAGGCATTTGGATTACTTTATCACCTCTAACCAGGAGTATTGTTTCTCCCTGAGGAAGTCCTGTAAATAACCACAGCCAAAGAAACTGAGATGCACAGCACTAGAGATTGGAGACCTGGGTTTAACCTTCTACTTAACTATGTTGTAACAAATGTTTGGGTTTCTTTTTTTTGTCGGTTGGGTTTTTTGCATGTGAATGTGTAGGTATTGGCCTTAATCAGCTTATGGGGTTTGTTTCTTCTTGGCTAAACCAGTGGTGGTTTTTGTCCCTGGTGAACAGAAAATTTTTGATTACCTTGCCTCTTCAAGCAGGCAGAGATGTACTTGTATGTGAGATTGCATTGCACTAATCCATTCTTGGATTTTGCTCTCCATATTGTACTACCCCAAATCCCTCTTCAGCTAAAGATGTTACCTCAGGAGGGGAAGAGATAGGTGTGCAGTTTTCAGAGAATTTGCTTTTTATAATAGCTATGTGCTCCATTCTGGAATCCCTGAACAGCCCATGATGGCATAAACATCCATTTGTTTGACAAGCTATGGTATAACTTCACATTAAATGTAGATGACCCATTTGTGTTTGAAACCCCCTAACCAGCAAGTCAGCATGGCAGCAGTGGGGCTTTAAATGTTAAGCAGTCTTCAGGGCTTCAGGCTGAGTATTTGCACTGGAGTTGTTTGGGTTTCTGCTCCTTGCAGAGCTTCCTGAGCTTGTTGTGATAACTAAAATCAAGTTTACTTTGTTAAGCTCAGCAGTTCCCAGAACTGAAGAGATAACAGGGGGAAAATAAGACCTTTAGGAGACAAGAAGTAAATTTCTGTCTGTATGGGGATGCAGGTCACTGCCTTTGTATGACTTTTTGATGATGATGTGCCCATTTCTTTATGCATGGTTGTGTGCCCGTGCATGCAGGAGTGCTTGCCCTCAGTGATGTTCTAAAGCTGTGCAAAAGGAGTGTAAAACTTGGGAAATGTATCAACTATAAAAGCAGTAACTCGCCAGCCTCTTCTGTAGCTCTGGATCTCTGGTGCTTAAAAATAAGTGGAATAGCAGATTTTCAGATAAGTAAATTGTGCAAATTCATGCCTAATTTACATGTATGATCACCTTGACTGCTTGTACAAATCAGGTAATTGTGCATACAAATAGCTAATTAACACAATTAGCTGATCTGCTGATGCAGTCTCGGATCTGTAAGTGTGTACTAGCCATGTAGTCATCATATATCTGCAAACCAGTTGTATGAAGAAAATCTAAGCCCTCATAATTTAGCAGCTGTGGGGAGTTGCTTATTTTTTAGTATCACTGATTTTGGCTTTGGGGTAGAAGTGTCTGATGGGGATCACAACTGTTCTTGTAGTTGGGATTCAAAATCACTGAAGTTTACTAGAAAAATTTAGTAGAAAAATTTCACTTCAAAGTAGAAAGTCAGCGTTGATGCTGATGCACATTCCCATCATTGCAGCCTGTGGTAGGCTAGCTGGTCTGATGGCATGAAGTGCCCTTCCTGTATAAATTCTTCCATAGTTTGGCCCTATGACTTCATAAAAGTACCTGTGAACAAAGCCTGCTAAATGCCTACTTATTAGTATTTTTAAATATGTAAAGTATTACACATTTTAAAGCTGCCTGCCTCCTTCCACCTTGGCAGAAAGGAATTTACTCAAAAAAGATTTGAAGAGCAAGTCTCATTGTTTTATTTGTCTTAGTCTCTTCCTTAGCATATTTGACTGCTAGGTGAAAATATCCAGGCAAGTTTAAACATGCAAATTGTCCAAGTTTTGCAACTGCATCTGTGGACACCGAATATGAGTGCAGGGATTTTGGAAGTGTTTCTCCCATTGTTGTTTCTCTTACTTTTGTAGCAGTTATGGGGTGGGCAGACAGCCTTCATCATAATGGTTATTTATAATTTCAAACCAAACATAATGCCAACTTGCAGTTAGTTCCTACAAATAATTTAACATCAAGATTTGGGGCTTCACACTGAGTATGCACAAAAGTAACAGCAAAATCTTCTGAAGGCAGAAAAATGTCTCTTTAAAAATGTCTCCTAGTTATAAAACAGGAAAATTAAAACCTGTGTATTAGATTTGTGCCCTACCTGAGATCTCATTTGCTCTCTGAACTTTGTTTCTTAGGAGTGTAGTTTTGGTTTAAAACAAAGATGAAATGTGCCATTAGCACATAATGGACCGGGATTCAAATCCTATCAAAAGCTTTGTGTCCAAGACCACAGCACTGTATGTTTTTCATATTTTTCACATGGATATCTGTGCTCTGTAGCATTTTCCTTACCAGGGGATTTCAAAAGGAGCACCTTGTTATGCTCGACAGTAAGACTCATTTCCTTAAAATCTGCTCTGTGAGCAGAATTAAATGTGGCTGGAATATGTCTTTAGGAAAACTGTTATGAAATATTTCCCTGTCATCTAGGTGGTCTCCAGACAAAGAATGAAGGGTCTTCAGTTAAAATGCACTGTGGAAAACAATTCCTGCCTCTGCTAGAGCCGCATCCATCTAGTGGTAGCTGGGTGCAGAGTCAGGAGAGAGGAGTGCCAGCTCTGGTGTGGCCACAAAGCCTCTTCTCTGAGGGTCCATCTGTGTCTAAGCATGTACACAGGAAACTCAAACACAGAAAGAAAATCTACTTTAAAGGTACTTATTTAAAAAAAAAACAGAATGAAAAGCAAAGTAGTGGACACTTTTTGTCTGCAAACAACAATGAAGAAGTTTAAAACCCATAGATGCTAGCCTCCTTTATCAAGCTGTGTACTGGTGGGAATGAACACACACCTCCTTTCAAAAAAAAAAAAAACCCAAGAAAACAATGAAGCAAAACTAAAAAAAACCACTAAACCCAAGCAAATATCACCACTATCCCGCCCCAAGAAAAATACCAAAATCCAAAGGAAAAAATTTCCAAACCAACCAGCCAAAAGAAGTTAAGGTTTGGCTGTGAGTTAGCATGCTGGTACCAGAGAGCACATGCAGCCCACAGCTTGCTCTTATCAGCTTGTGTGTCCCAGCCCTGGGAACAGAAGGCAAGGCCTTGCTGGTGTGTGCATGGGCTCTTTCCCCCCGTCCAGTGCGTGCTTTGCAATTTAAAGATGCAAAATTCATTGAGTGACAAATGATGATTAGTGAGGAGCTGAGGCCTATCTGCTGCAAAAGGGAGCTGGGGAGGATGGCTTTATTCCTGGTAGTGTCAAGCCTTTCACCTTGCTGCCCTTTAAAGGAGCAGTGGCAACTGTTTGCTACACATTTTATTTTAAATTTTGTTTCAACAAAAGCAACAGCTTTTATGACTTTCATAACTCGTTATTTCTCAATGAATCCTAAAATGTAAAAAAATAGCTGGCTGTAAAAAGCTTTGCCATCAGCCAAATCTTCCCATTGACTGTACTGGCGACCTGGAATTGAAAACTAATGGGAAATGAGAAGAAAGCAACAATAAAAATAAGCAGTCTGGTTTTAAATGCCAAGCATAATGAGACTAAGGGAGAAACAGAACTGAAATAAACTGAAAATAAGACAAGTAAAGCTATGTAGGTCTTCATGTTGGGCAGTGTAAATCCTTCTTTCTCCAGGAAGCAGAACTGCTTGCACATCTGGGGCTGAGGGCTGTTAGGTGCTTGAGTGTCTCATAGGTGTGTAGTGTTTTCCCTTCTAGGCTGGATCTGGCTGTGGGCTGTGCAGTGCCAGTCAGAAAACGAAGGAGCCATTTACTGAACTGTTTAGAATTGGGAAGGGCAGAGGACATACTTGGCAATGGTGATGATGTTTATGCTTTTGATTGGTTGAAATCCTATTAATATCCATTAATACAGGCTTAAAGCCTTCTCTGAAACTTTTGGAATTACCTGTCTTTCTGTTATATTAAGAGATGGTTCTTTTTCTTTGGATCATTGATGCCCTATTGAATTCAGTGGGAGAACTTGTACCTGTGATGGGATAAAGTTTCCAATCCCTGTTTTACTTCCTTAAGGACTAAAGGAAAATGTAGGCTTTAGGTCATCTTTTTAAAGATCTTTTTTAAGAAAGGATACATGTGCCAAGTGGTGAGGCGGCATTGTACAAGTTGATATTATTTTTTCTCCAGTTACTCACAGGCACTAAATAAATGGCACTGAAAATGCAGTGCTGATCCAAGTGCCAAATTGCTGCCATATGCAGATGACTTCTCTCCTTGCCCTTTCCTGTCAAAGGCCTTAGTGCCAGCCAGTGACATGGCTGATTGCCTTTGCCTGATGAAGGGACATTTGAGGGAACAGCTGATGGCTGAAGGCCTCTAAAATGGAACTGATGATTGTAGTGGAGGAACCTGTCCTCAGAGTTCTTTATCTAAAAACACGTGCTTGCAGTCACTCCCTCTAGCCTTCAATTCAGGAGCCCGCTTGAAATCTCTCACTTTGGGATGTTTGCAAAGCATGATCACCATTATCTCCAGGTGATCAGAAAATTATATTCCTTTCTGGCAAAAGATGGCCTCTTCCTGGATAGTTACACCTTTGTCTTGCAGCCCAGAGCCATTTGGTGTCCCTGGACCTGAAGACAGTAGCACCCAGGCTAATCTCTTTTGTACAGTCTTGGCTCCAGCAGAGCAAGTCTCTGTGAGCGTCCTGGTGCTGGCTTCCAGGAAGTTTGTAATCCTGGCTGTTTATCTTTCAGTTTCTTTGTGGCTGGGCCTTGCTTGGGTATTTTTATTGAAGTCTTGTGACAAAAAATATGACAAGTGGCTTTGTGCCTCTAGCACAATGGAGCTCTGCAATAACAGTGCTAACATTTTACCCCCAAAAGAATCTTCAAGTGGTGTCACAGACAGCTATTCAATGAGTTTAAGTGACTGTTCCTCTTGGTCATTTCAGGGTTTTTTGGTTCTATCAATTGAAATCTGTCAAAATCCAGTGCTCTGCAGACAGTTCAGAGCACATCTGTGTTCCAGGCAGAATTTTCTTGTAGGATAGTATGAAATGGTTAGGTGGACTTCCCCCCAACTTCCCAGTTACATCTGGTCCTGTGCACTGGGTCTCTATTTATAGCACAAACAAAATGCTACTCGAGTTGTTTCCTTTGTGGAGGGAATGAGTGAAGAAGGAACATGTGAGAGATGATAATGTTTCCTTGGTGTGGTGGTACTGGTGACTGTGCATTTCTTGATCCCTGTTTCCATGAAACTCAGGCTGTTAAACCCTTCAGAAAGCAAAGGAAATGTGCCTTGGAAGAGACACAGAAAAAAGAATTGTGCTTTGTCCTGCAGTGCCTTTATTTACAGAGTTTGTCCTGGGAACCTCAAAGCATCACCAAACAGAAACTCAGTACACAATGACTTACCCTTCCCAGGGGATCAACAAGCATATTGCATTGACATTTAAGTTTTGAGGTCTTTGTATATCCCTGGTGCAGGAATGAAGCTCCCAGATCAGCTGCTGCTGGTGAGGAGACATAGATGCTTTATTAGGGATAACTTGGTTTATCTCCTTTGACACTTTTCTGATATCTCTTGATCATTAAGGTCTGGATTAAGTGGAAAAAACATTGCTTGCACAGATGTTATGCAGCTTATGCCTCAGATCTTTTATGAGAGAGTTTGGGTGCTTAATGTCTCCTAATTCAAAAAGAAAAATCAAAGTCTTGTGTACAGCTTCCTTCTGTCAGGTGCCAAGATGAGGTTTAGGTGAGCACATAACAAAAACCTGGATACTTGAAAGTCACATTTCCAGCTGCATTTAAGGAATTGTAGATAAAACACATTGAGAAGAAAAGGGCTGTTTGGGGCTGGGTTTGCATTTCCCAAGTGGATTTGATGAAATTTAAGGTGTACTCCTCTGCAGCACTCTTAGGAAAGCAGTCACCTGTATTTCCTTCCCCATGAACTTGCATTATGACATTTTTGTGAAGTACTGCTGTGTATCAGAACTTGCTGTATGTTCATTCCTGGCCTTGGGAAGAAAGTGTTCTTCAGTAGTGGCAGCAGCAGCAGCATTGCACAGATGAGAAAAGGTGCTTGGCAGCAGGTATTGGAAGAGTATAGGAAAATAGGTCTGTATTTATTTGTCTGCCCCCCCCCCCCCAATACTGTTTTTCATATAATTGTATGGGGTTTCAATATTTTATTCTCAATCCCTGCCCCAATGAAAATGTAGCTATTATTTACAATCAGTAAATTAATGGCTTTGACTCTGATTCTAGCAATGCAGAAATCACAGATTCCTGTCTTTCAGCCTGACAATGCTCCACAGGAAATGCAGGAGGCATTTTTTGGGGCTCCTGAGCTGATGAAAGCCCAGGGAGGCTGCTGTGTCCACTGTGATAGTGGACACACTGTGGTAATTTTGAAAGACCTGTCCTAGGCACTGATGAGTTTAGCAGCCCAGTGCACCCTCACCAGGGCAGCCCTTTGTTTTATCCTAGTTTGCTCTTCTTCAGCACTTTTCATCCCAGAATTACGAAAATGGACTTCACCCTGTGAAGCTGTTACTGTAACCATTTATGGGGGGAGAGCTGAGACTCGGAGAAATGTGACTTTCCAAAGGTTTGCTCTCGTGCCAGTAGCACAAGCCAGGAGCTGTGTATCTGTTTCCCAAGCCCTTACTCTGTTGTCCCACATTTTCTTTAACCACGTGGGAGGAAATCCATTTCTACACAGGGTCTAGCAAAACTTACGTAAGCAAGGACCATGTAAATTGTCAAGTGAGAGCTTCTGCTGGTGCTGCACTGAGGGATAAATTGGTTGAGAACTTTGTGGGCTGCTTCACTAAAGACAAATGACCGTGTGAAATTTGATTTGCAGAGAAATTTTCTTCCTAGGAGAATGCAGAACCTCAGCATAAGTAGATCTGCAAGCTAATGATGTAAAAATAGCTTGGATAATAAAAAGCTGGTAAATAGAGGTATGGTAGCAATTGGGATGTATGGGAGAGACAGGCTAAACCGATCTGACTTTATTATGAGGAATTTCTTCTCTCACAGAGCTCCTCTGGTTTAACTCAGTCAGCTCTGTGTCACTTTTAGCTGAAGCAGAATACTTTTTGTGGAATTCTAAGGTAATTTTCCTATAAAACAAAGCAAAAAACTGTTGAACTACAAACTTGAGCTCACTTAGAATAATCCAAATTTGTTTTGAAGGACTTCAGGGATGTATTTCCTTCTGAAGATTCCCATTCTTCTGTATTTTCTTTGCCAAGTGAGTAATTAGTTGCTCCTTGATTATTGCTTATCACTTTATACTTTTTCATGGAGACAGCAAGGGACTGTGAGGCTGTTAATAGCTATGCTCAGATCACTTTTCCTTCTCAAGCATGGTTTTATTAGCTTAAAAATAACAGTGGGAGTGAAATGCTTTTAAGTTCTTGTATTTATTGGGGGTTTTTTACTGGAATCCTGAGTGCTTTCCAGTGAACACCAGAAGTGCTTAGTCTCATTTTTCTTCCCTTGAATCGCTACACCCCAACACCGTCGATCAACAGCATCGGACACAAAAGCTTGACTTAGGCAGTCTTAGTATGGGATGAAGAAGAGACTTGAGAATTTTCTTTCATCCTTTCAGATGCTCCTAAACGTGGCAACAAGCGTGGCCCTGCAACAGATGCAATTCTTTCCAGGTCTCTAGGTAACATTTGAACCTGTGTAATGTTCGCAGCACAGCACCGTAAGTAATATTCCAGGAAATGCGCTGCCGCTTGTTAAAAAGGATAGGACCCCAGAGATGCCTTTAAATATGCCTGTAAAGTGAGAGGTGCCAGGAGAAAGATAATATGGCTGATTATAGTTATTTACCTTACATTTTCATTCGCCCTTAACTGGGTGTAATTTAGGGGCATGAAATCTCTTATTGGAAGTGTATTTGCATTAAACAGCTCTAAGCAACCATGAAAGTGCAGAAGCTGAAAAATTGACAGACTGGGTTTCTAGAATCCCAAAGTAGCATTTTTTTAATAGGCATACAAACAAATCAAATAAACATGTTTTGCTTCAACGATTTAAAGAATATGGTCTTTGGAGTAATTTGTCTCCTTTTTTTTTTTCTTTTTTTTTTTTTTCCCCTATCATTTCTAACCTCTTCACTGCCTATCTCTAGTTTGCAGCTCCTCCTAACAATCTGCAGCAATTTCCAACCCAGCTGTTGTGGTTGCAGTGCATTGTGCCTTTGTTTAGCTTTCCCTGAGCTATCAAATCATGCTATAAAGGGGATTACCTGGCTAGTGATGTTGTTTTTGAGGTCTGCACTTTTTAACAAATAATTGCTTCACAGTGGCTCTTCCCCACCTCCCTCTGCCAAAAAAAAAAAAGAAAAAAAGAAAAAGGAACAAAAAAGAGCCCTCTGAAAATCAAACTTTACAGTTGGATGAAATCAAGTTTTGCAAGTAAGCACCTTTGGTTGGCTTTGGTAAAACCCCTTCACTTCCTTTGCAAGTAATCATAAACCAAGTTGAAATCAATCAAAGAGTAGTTGATCTTCTCAGTCAGCTGGTGTGTTTGTAGCAGGACTTGAATGTGCATGTGTGCTTTTAGAAAAAGACAAACATGGTTTTTTTTCCTCTACTGTGTTGGCATGTGCTAAGCTTGAGAAATTTATAATCCAACTGTGTGCTGTTAAGCAGGTATGATCTTCCACCTCTACCCCCAGCAGTCGGTCAGTTCTTTTATAGCCACTGCCTCTCCCACAAGGCAGTTTATTTAACTGATGTTTGTGAAATGTTGTGGTCTTCGCATGAATGGAGTTATTGAAGTGAAAAGCATTAGCAATATTTATTTCAGCAGGTTGTGGAATTAATGACTAAGGAAGAAAAACTGGTAAAACTTGCTTTTTATATGCACAATAGAGTCTTTAAGAAATTTAATTTGTGTGTCAGAATGCAGACGTGTCTGGATTTATGTTACATTACGTGTGCCCTGTCAGAAGTTTTCTAACAAATATATATGGTATTGAAATATAACTACAGTGTTCATTTTATAGTATCTTTTGAGTGTTAAGTGGAAGCTAGTGTCTGTCTTGCTCTGCTCAATGCAAAAGATATATTTACTGTACTTGAGTGTCTTCAATTTTGGTTCTCATTTTGCAAACACAGTACATTTTAATTAAGGCTTGTCACTCGAGATCTAATGAATACATTTACTGTAATGTCTCCATCTTCAGGAGGTGAATTTGACTTAGAAATTGTCTCTGTCACAGAGGGCTTGATAATATCAGTTTAAAGATTTCTTTCTTCCCTGGGGGAGAGCAGTTTGTGTCGTTCACCCTGCTCTCGCCTAGGTTGTGCTTGCCTAAAAGGTTGCAGAACTATGTTTATTGCAACATACAGACAAGAAAAGGCTCTAAAGAGAAGTATGTACATTTACCCCAGAGAAGCTTATGTTTCTACATAAGACTGTCCTATTTTTTTTCCCCTCCTTTTTTCTTTGACACAGTTTCAAAGGTGGTTTATTGATTATATTTGGAAAGATTAAGAAACTCTTCTCCCCAATCATGCCTCTGTTGGCATATGAGCGGACTTTGATCAAACAAACAATGAATTGTCCAATGCACACAGTAAAAAAAAGGGAAAAAAATCCTAAAAGAGCTGGTTTCAATTGACCTTTTACCTGTGCCTATTTCTGCTCTGGGGGTGCAGGAGGAGGGTTGTTATCCTCCTGTGTCTCCAACTCATATTATGGCTGGTGTAAAATTCCTGCTCTTAATGTCAATTCTAAACCATAACTACTTTTATTGTCTTGCAAATGCCATTTTGTGTTCTGCTGTTGTGCAGGAATGTGCCAAAAAGTGAATTTGGAGTCTTCAAGAGAAAGAGAAACAAAGTAAAGCCCCAAATATTTTGGTTTTCAGTGCTGCTGTATTTTAAAGAGAACAATTTTTTTCAGCTAAGTAAATCAAGAGTGTATTATGGTGCAGTCTCCTGGTGTAGTGTCCTTGGGGGAAAAGCTTTAGCTCCCAACCTTCTATGTCATTCAAAGTGTGCTACACCAACTTTGTTAGAAGGGGCTGAGGTTTGCATGAAGGAAGAGCCCAATGCAGGGCTGAGTTAAAAGGGAGATGCTGGGGGGACCCCACAGGACACAAAAGAGCAGCCACATCATCCTTGGATGTCCCGATTAGGGACTTATGTGGCAGGTAAAGTGCGGTTCACCTGTGGTGATCCAGCACAGACATTTGGGAAGTGCTGTTGCATCTCCTCTGTGTGTGAGGAATCACATCCCACCGAGGGCAGAGCCCAGGGTTCCAAACAGACTCGGGCACTGTGCACTGGTGTCCTCATCCAGGGTCCCAGTGGAGCTCTGTGGCAGCAAGAGGACCAAGGCTACCTCACCCAAATCATGCCACAGGACTCCTCTTTCCCTCTGGCAGCCCGTCCCTGCCACAGGGATGGCAGGAGCAGGGTGGGGACCAGGATGCTCTGCCCTCTGGCTGTGATGCAGAGGGGCAGGGAGTTAAGTGCTGCAAAGGGCCCTGAATGGGCCACCTGAGAGGTGGCAGGTTCTGCTGGTGACAAACGTGTGCCACTGATGGGTACATGCTTTTTTGACCTGCTTTAATTTTTCCAGCTGGGCCTTTAATTGCCAGGGAGAGGTATAGACAAATGCAATAAAGAAGCCAAACAAATCAGAGCTATAGCAAGGCTCTACAAGGAAATACGCTTTAGAAAGACTTTTTTTTCCTTAATTAATCGGGATTTTGTTGTCAGGCTAAAACAGACTAAAAATAAACAGCTGTATAGTACTTCATTAAGCTGCCTGCTTGGAGTGATTTTCCCATTGATTAGTCTCAGGGCTAATGCTGGTTCATTCCTCATTTCATTGCTAATTAACATCAGCTCTGCTCCTGACCACTTGACCGCACTCTCTCTATGAACATGTGCTGGTTTGGCAAGTAATAACTGCTCCCTCCCTCTTAAAAGGGAGAATTGAGGTACAAAATAGCTATCAAGAGTAGATCTGTGCCTCTACTGTAAGGAGAGTAAACTGTAAAACCGTGTCGGCCCGTAAGAAGGGTAATAAACGTAGTTTACAGAGCGCAGGAGTTTGATTGAGGAACTATGTAAATACAGATGATGAGCTCAAACTGCTGTATGAATTGACAGACTTGGCTCATCTCCTGTCAGTTGAGTTGATTCAGGCTCTTCTGGGATGCTTGTGGTGCAGATTACCTGACCCAGGGGCTTAGGGCTGCTGGGCATCGGGAAGAGGGCAGGTTTGGATGGGCAGCACTTGCTTTTCCCAGTTTCCTCAATGTTCTCAGAGTTTGAATAATGAAGTAAATTGGCAGTGGGGACAGAAAGAGCAGGAAGCTGCACCACAGTTATAGCTCTGTCAGGCCACTTCCACGCAAGAAGAATATAGATGAAAATAGGGGAATGAAATACTAGAATTGGCATGGATGCCCTCTGAGGAAATAGCTAACAACTTTAATGAAATTAGCAGCCTCAGTTCTGGGTGAAAAGGTCAATTTTTCCATAAAATCCAAGTAAACTGGCATTTTGGAAAACATCTACTAAACTTGGCGCAGAATAAATAACATTATCCCAAAGTCTTGGTTCAATTCCAGATAATAGCTTTTTCTTTTAATTGAATTAGATATTGCATTTCATTTTCAGAAGGTCCTTTTTTATTTTTTATTCCTACATTTTGAAGCATTCATATCTCAGAACTAATCAGAAACTGGGGCTTATACAAATCTATCAATCAGAAACAGTCACTGAAGAGAGAGCTTGCCTGAGTGATAATCCTTTTCTACCTACTTTTGAGCAGAATCCTAATTCACTTAGTTCATCAATTATAAATTTTCTATATTTTCCCCATTAATTTAATGGATTTAGGGCTCAGTCTTGCAAACACTTGTGCACGTGAGTAACTTTATTCATACAAGCAGGTGCTCATGTGAGAAAAATTGACCACATGAGGTATTTGTAGGATCAAGCTTTGCAGCAAGTTTGTATCCAGACACAAAGCCATTGCCTTCCTAACTTCCTTTCATTGAGCTCTAGTAACAGGAAGCATTTCTTACTGAAATGAGTAAAAAAGATAACCTAAAATGTTAGTAACTCTACTAGTTATGATAAGAAAGAAGTCATTCCTGTGTTTAGGAACATAACCACTTCGGGCCAGGAAGCACTGCCTCCTAATTAAGTGTTGCATGGTTGGTCACATCACGTAACCTTCGTGGATGGTTCTGGAATGGGCCAGAGCAGAGGCAGAAGTGTAGGAAGTCCCATGCTATTGTCACCTGCCTTTATATAGTGCTGAAACCATATTGTGCTGCAGACCTTGTTCAGCTGGAAAATGGAATTTTGATTCCTCTTCCTGATACATGCAGCACCTCTTCATTCTAAAATGATGCCTGTGGTATTTTAAACTTTTCTCATGGTACTTCCGTTTCCAGTCCTGGTCAGGTGCAAAAAAAATCCCAGCAAGCAAATATTTACATTAATAATAAATAAATAAACCCAAGAAAAATATTTCCTTGAATGCTCTTTAGCTGTAAGGAATCTGGTTTGACAGAATGTCTTGGTCTGTAACTTCCTTGTGGTAGGTTGGGACTTACATTCTCTTGCTTATGTTTATTGCATCTCATTTTTTGCTCTCCTGTGGGGAGGTATTAGGAAATGGTAAAACACTTATTCATTGCTGGCATAAATGTGACCCCAAAGTTGTTTTCTTTCCTTGCACTTCTGTAGTGAAATAAGGATGTCCATATACTTTAGCATCAGTGCATTAGGAACAAGTGGAGTTCTCTTGCTGGCAGTGTCCGAGCCGCTTGCTGTGGTCCTATGTTGAGGGGAACGTTCTGGGCAGCTTCCCTGGCTGCATCCTGTGGACTAACACAGCTCCCAGGACATGGGGACAAGCTCTAGAACCCCTTTCCAGGCTTGGAGGGAACTCCAGCAGTGATGGAGAGAAGAGCAGGCAGATGAGCCAAGCAGGGTGGGCAGAACTGGCCTGGAGGCTGTGGGTGCCCTGGAGTACTTCAGGTTTAGCTAAAGCAGTAAAACTGTGGATGGTTTCTTACTTCTTAACAGAGTATTTAATAGTGAAGGCTGAGTGTTTTCTGTTTTTCTACTTCGCCTTTTCATTCAAAGAATGCCAGAGGAGGGAACTAAGACAGCTTTAAAAACCCTTATGAGAGTGGCATGCTTGAAATAAGATCTTAGAGGAGGCTAACTTGGATGACAGAGACTTTGTGATCCTCAGCAGTGGGACTATTTAAGATGTAAACCTTATGATAAAGTTGCCCTTTCTGGCAACTTGTTACCCTCACTATTTAAAAAGAAAATTAATCTTTGAGTTTTCAGAGTTAAAAGATACTGTGAGGGCCTCCAGTCATTTGAACTGTAAGTTGGCATATTGTATTAAATAAGATTCAGTAGCTTCTTGTGTCACTACAGGCTAGAATTTGGTGAATAAAGTACGATTAATAGCTCTTACAAACCTCTGGATGGACACCCAAAGGAGAGGAATAATACAGTTGCAGTATTACAAGTCAGCAACATATTAAACGCTTTTTTTTTCCTTAGGAAAGGATTTCCTTTAGAGGTCCTGAAGAAAAATAAGTTTCATTAGTCGAGCGTCGAGCAGAGATAGAGCAACAGGATTGATTGTAATAAGCCTCTCCTTTTTACTGAAATCCATTACTTTCTGAGCTATTAAGTGATGAAAGGGATTAAGAGAATAAAAAAATATAAGCGGGACTGTATTCGTAAATCTAATAAAGTTGATAACAGTAGAGCATTTTGTGAAATTTGCATGTGAATTTATAACATCCTAATCCATCGGCAGGCAGCATTGTGCTGCAGAGGGAAGGGGGTGCACTGTGCCTGCAGGATAAAAATGCAAGCACAGAATTTCTGGCCAAGAAGCTTTTTTTTTTTTTTTTTTTTTTTTTTTTTTTTTTTTTTTTTTTTTTTTTTTTTTTTTTTTTTTTTTTTTTTTTTTTTTTTTTTTTTTTTTTTTTTTTTTTTTTTTTTTCCTTTTTTTTTTCCCCCCCCCATATGGATATCCATATGTTTTTATCACAGATTCCATACTTTCAGTGCCAGGATCCATATGTTTAGCTTTTTCTCAAATAAAAGACTATAAAATCATTCTTCATTATCTCTTTCTTCCTAGCTGGTGTTTTTGTAGACATAACCAAATGTGATGCTACATGGTTGGGGCATACCCAGATAGGCTGCAGTTGGATCTCATCAGAGGTATTTAAAACCAGTACCTAGGGAGTTCAAGGGCTGGATTATCTTCTGAATATAATGCCCCTTGACAGTGCTTGAACAATGCAGGGGGTGCTATCATCTGATTGCAAAGTCCTGGCAAGGCTCTTCCCCTATAAAAGAGAAGCTCCTTTGGGACCAGCAATGAGAATTTTCCTCCTTTTTATTTTATTTAATTCTCAACCTGCACCTCTGCTTCTGTGCTTCTGCTGAGGGGTGTGTGGTGCAGGGAGATGACATGACAGGGCTTTATTTCACTTCTGCCTTTTCTGCTTGCCCAAGGCCTGCAGTTGTAGAAGCGAGCAGAATTTAGAAGTGCTGATATAGGGAATTTGGGGTTGGCGTAAGGATGGTGTGTATCACCATCTCCTTGACACGACCCAGTCTGCTCTGTGCCAAACAGATATCACTCACTGAGAATTGTGCCTAATAAGGTTTTATTTCTCCTTTTCTTTTTTTTTTTTTTCTCTTTTGATGGAAATGTTAATATAATGCTTTTTAAATATGTAAAACACAATTCAGTGTCCATGGTTAGACCTTGGAATAGGTACCAAATAACCTTCAGTGGTAAAATCTGCATGTTGACTTTGCAGTCAGATCCCATCTTCACTGGGACCTTCAGCCCTTCTTTGCTGGGACAGCATGTGGCAGAAAAGCAGTTGTGGTGTGTGTGTTTCCTTCTCTTGGGAGTTTGATTGCCTGCCAGCAGGTTCTGACTGTCCTATGGCTGTGGCATTAATGTGCAGAAGGGGTAAGGAATACCCTGTAATTCTGAATAGAAGAAAATTAGGGTGGTCATAATTACAAGCATTACAGTACACAGTTTCAAAATAAAGCCATCAATTGTGAGTATTTTATTCACAATTCCTGCCTCTAGCCTCTGAAACATAACCCTGAGGTAGGCTTGGAGTTATGCTTTATCCTCTGCATTCCTGACAATAATAGAAATTATTGTGAAAGGTTAATAACCATTGTGCATTGGAGCTGTGGAAGAAGGTGGGAGAAAGAAGAGGAGAGTACCTTTTCAAAATAAACCAAGCAGTAGCACCTTGACTTTAGAGAGGAGACATTCAGTAGCCTAAGAACCCTACTGAAGCAGCTACATTTTGGCTGAAGTCATTATATTAATTTTCAGGCTAACCTGACTCTCATCAGAGACAAAAGTGAAGCTTAGTGCTATCATTCAAAGCAGACATGACTCCTGATAGGATCTTTAGAGAAATGATAGAAAAATGTAACTCTTCTGCTGAGATTTTCTTGTGAAAATATGATCCATCTGAGGTTGACTTTAGCTTGCATTTCTATAGAACTAACCCATCATTTTTCAATGCTGCCTTTGCTTCCCAGGGTCGTGGTGGCTCTGGTGAGATCAGTGGCAGGTTTGTAGTGAGTGCCGCATGGGTTTTGATTGGCAGTGCAGTGAGCCACTTTCAGTGTTCTCCTTTCAGAAATGATTCTCTTGTAAAATTGCTGTGCTTTTTTTTTTTTTTTCTGCTCACCCAGCGTTTGAATACCAGATTGAGCTAATTTTAAGATTCCTCAGGGCAGTGGCACTGCATTCCTTCCACTCTGCTATTCCTTACCACATTACCTCACTGCATCAGCACTCGTATCTCCTGCTGATGGCATCCAGTTTCCATTCCATTCACAGCGGCCAAGGATCATATCTCTGATCCACTTAGAAACACAATGATCTCTACCCCTGAGAATGCAAACGCTTTCTCAGTCAAATCTATTGATCTTCAGGGCTCTATTTCTGGCTTTCCATTCACTCACTCGACGTTTGGGATGCTGCATATTCATTCTGGGCAAAGAGTTAACTTGGCTACTAGGAACTCAGTGAAAAACACTTCTGCAGAATCCAAAGATAGACATGATCTCTTATATATTATTATGTCTGCACAAATACTGCACTTCTTAACTGAGCAAAACAAAAACCTCCCAGCTGGCACTGTGACAGTGACAGACCTGCTCGTGCCATCACATTCTTATCCCAAGCCAGCTCACTGAAAATGCTAATGTTGAGATGGGCAAGCATGTGCTGGATTCTGCAAGGGAAGAGGTAAACACAAAGGGTCTCCAGGCTAGGGGGGGATTTGTAGTCTAAAAGGAAAAGATGAGACCATCAGGCAAGGGCATTGAGTACGAGGAAGGAAGTAGTTTAACAAACAAGCAAAATGAGTGAAAGAAATTAAAGAAAAACATTTTTCTGAAGAGCATTGCTGTCAGGGAACTTGGCCCTTGAGGGCTCAACTCTGGGCTCTCTCAAAAGTATAGTTACAAAGAAAAGCAGGGATGTGTGGGGTGAGTATTTCAGCATCTCCTTGCAGGTTATGTACTGAAATAGGCCGCTCCTGGAGGTGAGCCCAGTGTGTGCTTCAGATGGTCCTCAGGAAGCCCACTTCTTCCACTGCCAATAGTACAGGCTAGGCAACAATTACACCTGCAAACAGACCTAACTTTGGCTTTGTTGGTGTTCAGACGTTCACAAATAGGATTTTGCTTCTTAAAAGATGGTGTTTTTAAGGATTTTCAGGTATTGCTCACCATTGACCTTGAACCCATATTTAAAAGAAATCTGGGCACCAAGATGTTGAGTGAGCTATGCCTGAGTTAATTTAATTATCTAGACCTTAAACAACTTTGAAAATATTACCTATAATTCATATCTTCTGGGTTCCAGCTGAGTGCTCTGTTTTCTCTACTTGCACATGACAAATGAATCCACCCTTTCTGTGTGGTTTTTGGTTGTTTTTTTAAATATACATATTAGGTTATTGCTTGGTCTAAGAGAATACTTTTATTATTAAACACTTACACTGCCAGGGGCACAGTAGCTACCCTGGTTTGGTCTTGATTGTGTCACTCTATAGCTAAAGTTGTTTCCCACAACTCATGGTGCTTCATCTAAAAACTGATGCTGTATAGCTAAGTCAAGCAGGAAGGGAAAGGGTCCCAGGAAATTTTTATTTTTCCTAATCAAAAACTGCAGGAATAATAGTATAAAAATATGAACACTGAAATTATTATGTAATATGATATAATGTCCTTGTCTGGACATTTCATTGCCTTTACAGTAAGATTTTTATAAACTGTTCTAAAACTCCAGGGACATAGTAGTACATGGATGATCTGTCCCTGCCTACAGACGTGAAATAGGCCTGTATGCATATACACAAGTGAAAACTTCCTCTCTCTCTTCATCTTTCCAGCAGGTACAAGCCACTGATCATCTTTGATTCCTGCAGAAACTAGGGGAGTGGGCAGGCATTTTGTAGGAAAAGCCAAGAGCTGCTTGCCCAAGGCTTTGATTACTCCAGTCCTCTTGCCTCTAAATCCTGTACCTTAGCTGCCTTCTCCTAGCAAATGATACAGATTGTAATTCTTTGGCATGAAATAAGAAAGACTAATTGCTTTGAAGATTTTATTACTTTGTTTTTCAGTCCTTGCTCCTAGTACACCATTTGCTAAATGCTTTTCCTTCTGAAAGAAAAGAATGTTGAACTCGTTTCCATCTCCATCCCTTATCTCCACATGCACGTCTGTGCACATGGCACCCATAGGTCTTGCTAGAAAAGAGTGTCTTCACTAGCAGGTTATCATGATGTGATCGCCAACAAAAACACTTCTGTACCAATTGGGGCAGTAGATTTATAAGATTTCAAGTCTCCCTCTTCATACCCTTTCCCAGTTCCAAATAAAGAACTTCAGAGGGCAAACGTGCTACTGCTGGTAGACATGTAGCTACTGTTGTATTATGGGGGTTTGGTTTGTTTTTTTTGCCAGCTACTTGACATTGTTTTACAGCTGGACTGTGCAGCTATTTCCAAAAGGCTCAGCTAATTCTGTTGTCCTTTTTTATCAAGGAAATTCTTGAGAAACCACAATAAAGCAGCTGTAACCCTGGCGATGCTTACAACTGTGGCCAAAAATAGAAATCAGTGCTTCATGCGTTTTCTTAATGAGGGTATAGGGGTGTTTTTTTTCAGTGTGGTCCTTGACACCTAGCCAAGTTAGGGCTTGGCTCTAAATGTTTAGTGCAAGCTTTATAAATAGCCCTGGATAGAGGGGGCATTTCTTTTCCCAGTGGCGTGCGCCCTCTCAGGGCTGGCCCTGGCTGGGGCTGCTGGGGCAGCTGTGCCCTCGGGGCATGACAGAGTGTCTGCCATGAGCCCTTTAGGCCACAGTTGCCAAATACTTTGCAGGAGGTGCCGATCACCTTGGGTCCCTCTTTGCTTGGAGGGGGAGGCTCAGCATCTTGCAGAATTAGGTCTGTAAGCTGTTGTTATTAATAACTGCCTTCATGGTCGTTTTGCTTACAGACAGGATTTATTTGGCTTTTGACTATCAGTGAAAGTGTCCCTATAACTGGATTTTTATGCTCTCTCTGTGCAAATAGAAAATCATGGTTTGTTTGCCAACCCAAATAAGAATTTACAAATGTGGGGTTTTTTTTCCTGTGGTGCATAACATGGCTAGTAAATGGGTATGAAACAGCTGGATGCCGGGATTTTGCAATGTTCCCACAGGCAGAAGAGAGAGAGATGAGAAAAGATGAATTAAAACTTGGGGAAAGTTCAGTCAACAAACTAAGAAGTGCAGACATACTGATTTATAAAGAGACTATAACTTTTAAACATGTACTTTCAATCTGAAGGACCGCAGTAGGGATTTAAAATATGACTATTTAATTTTTAAAAATTACATAAATTAAGTGAACAGCCCATTAATGGGATGCCATCAGGATCACATGGCCAATTCAGTTCAAGTTATATTATCTTGCTGGCTGGATTTGAATAAGAATTAAGAAATTACTATTCAAAGTAGTATGGGACATTGATCCTCATTCACAATGAAATTCGTCGCCATAACTACCTGGAATTCCGCTGCTTTCACAGAGGTATTCCACTGAATCTTCTTTATGGAGCAGCTAGAAGGGAATTGTATTAGTCGGCAGAAAAAAGCCGCTAATTAGTTGTTCGGCCTCCACGTTAAGTAAGTCCTGCCTTGCAGAGGGTTCACGGATAAGCAGCAGGATGTGTCTAATGAGCAGGGACCCAGACCCAGCAGACACAGGCCTCCTCCAGCTGGCCCATCCCTTGGCCAAGGGACTATTTGTCTGTCCCAGCCAGAGGACCTTCCTCTCATTCACAACTGGTGCTTCCCATCTGAACGTGGCAAATCGAAGTGTGTGGTTGAGTTCACCAAGCTGAGGGTGAATGAATGAACTGTCCTCTGTGCAGTATCTTCCAGAGCCTCTGGTAAACTGAATAACCAAAATTCACCTTTACATGCAACTATCTAGTTCCTTTTCACAACTGTGAAACCCCATTTGAAAACACCTAAAAAAATACTGACTTGGTTCTGTACTATGTTAAGAATACATGAAGAGTAAAACAAAAAGCTGCTACGAATGGTCAAGCAACTTGTGCTACAGTTTAAAGAAACAAAGTTAGCATTATTAATCTTAACCACGTTGTTTAGTTTATAAATATTAATTTTGCTTTTTTCTTGACTTCACTGCAGTGCATTTCAAGTCTAATTTCTGTGATAATTAAAAAGGGGAATATCAGAATCTTTGCACCACTCTTTTCTTGCTCCAGTTTAATTCCATTGACTTGTTGCTAATTTACAATGGCAGAAATGCGAGACTACTGGGCTCAGCAGTTCAGCATGTTGAGATCAAAACCTTTTAAAACCTTTTACTGTCAGAGAACACTTGAAATGGCAGATGCTGATATTTGCATTGTTAATCACTCTAAAAATGTGATAGTTGTATATAAATACTAAAAGATAAGTTATACATCCACACATCAACTGAAATTAGCATTCTGGAATTTGCAGTCCACAAAAGGAATGGCAGTAGATGGTCATGAATATTTGTGTTGCTCACTGCTACCTGAAGATTCATAGCCTGGGACCTGCATCTGATGCAACACAGATGTGTTTCCTTGACAAGACTTCAAGTCTTTTCTGCACCTGGGCTCTCCTAAGGTCACAAATTATTATCATAGGTGCTTTTTCCTTACTTTGCCTATATTGAGTTGGTACCAACAATCCATTTCAAATAATCACAAACAAAACATGAAAAGTGTCTGTGTAATGAAGTTAAGCAATCTACCACTCCCTGATGGTTACCTACACTGGTAAATAAGAAATAAAACCACACTTTTTTTCCTGGTATTTTTTTTTTTACCATTCTGTATCATTCTTACCTATCTCTTCACTGCCAGCGTCTTACTGGCAACATAAGGGGAAAGGGAGTTCTCATAGGTTTTAAAGCTATGGCTAAAAGCAGGAGAGCCTAAGGAGAAAGACTAGGCTAGTAAGATTTGCAGTCACATTTGTACTCCCAGTTGAATCAGAGACACTTTTAGAGAAGCAGCTGGTGATGCTCTGAATTTGACCAAAATTCTAAACATTTGATTTAGCTCATGTACTGATATTGATCTCGAGTACTCTTTTTTCCAAAACACAGTATTGAACTCAATTTTAGGATATTACTTGGTATCAGTTTTTTAATTTTAGCATTAAATTCCAAGCCAGCAGCAGGTTGTAGATGAGGAAGCCAATGGGATTGTGCTCTGCTTTCTTCAGATGATAGGGAGAGGGGAAGTTTGTGCACTGAAAATTCAGTTTCCTGGTGTGGCATAAACCACAACCAAAGACTTAAAAAACAAGCTTACATCATCATCTCTTTTGAAATCACTTAAGCTGTAAACATGACCTTGAACATTACTTGATGAGGGTCTGCAGTCCAGTGAATTCCCAAGTCTCATGCTTGCCAGACACTGGTGTTGTTATATGACTTCTGTGATGGGATACTGATTTGGAAAACCAAATGAAAATTCTCTTGAAAGAAGCAAATTGAGGATGATAATTTGGAATTTCACTATGACCACAAGATAGAAATACTTTTTGTGTGACTGTAAATGTTAACTGAAAGAACTTAAATGTCCCTTGAGCTGGTCATCTGAAAGCAGCCTGGGTTGTTTTGGTTTTGTTGGTTTTTTTTTGGTTTGGTTTTTTTTAGATTTTATTTAAGGACGTCCAAGTGTTACTGTATGCAGTGTGGTGGTAACTAGAGACTTCTGTCCCTTTGTTCTGAGCAAAAAGCTAGTATGCATCAAAATGAGTTTCTACCAAACAGTGAGTTAGCTGAGACTGATTTTTGAAAGGTGGTTTGTTTTTTTTTTTTTTTAATTCCTATGGGTTACTGCTCTGTTGTCTCTTTAAAGATTTTAGTGTTCCCTGGCATTTGAATGGTCTTGATCTGTCTACAGAGTTTTGCTCATCTGGCCAAAGAAGAGAAACTCTTTAGTGTGTTTTGTGTGGCTGATGGCAATTAACCAACAAAATCTGGAACTGATTTGTTACAGGGTCAACAAAATTTATGTTACTTTGAAAATAAAAACACCTAAACCTAAAGTAGTAAAAAAAAAAACTTCAAAAGGGGACAAATTACTTCAGGCAGGTATGTGTTGAAGGATTATAGAAACAAGTTGTTTACAAGCTAGCTGGCAAGACATCTACCTATGTGTCAGACCATTTTTTAATGGTATTCTCCTTACCAGCCTCTCATTTTAGCTTTGCCTCTGTAAGGGAAATGAGCCTGTATGACACCAGGATGGAAAGCTTATATAGTCTCCCAGTTTACAAGTTTTCTGTTGTTTTTCAAGGGAATATTTGCCCTCAAAATGAGTACTTTTGTGTTGGTTTTTTGTTTTGTTTTGTTTTTGTGGTTTGTGAGGATTTTTAAAATTCCTTTGAAAACATAGAGGCATGATTTGTGTGTAAGACTCATGTTCATACAATGGCTCCTGTTGCAATGCTGCTCTTTGAAAAATACATTGCAAGTAGCTCCTTGTTTTGTTTTGTTTTGTTTTTATTTACTGCCAACCTGTGCTGGACCACATAGCTCTAGAGAAAAAAAAAAGTATATTTTAATTAAAACTTTGCTTGGTATTTAAACCTCTTCTGTTTTGACTTTCAGTTTGAGGCAGTCTTTAGACATGTGCTTAGGCTGAGCTTGGTCAGGTGGATGCACAAGGCTGTGCTCGTCTTTAGTGCTGCTCAGCACAAACTGAAGCAAGTGTGGCCCAAATTCACAGTGCTCTCTTGCAATGGTTTTGGCTGGAAGGGAATCTGTGCCACAGAGGCACTTGACCCTCCTTCCCAACCTACATTTCATTTGCTGTGGGAGTTAGAAGGTTTGCTGCTGGGCCCCACCTTGCTGCCCAGTGAAGCCCGTGGCAGGGCTCGCTGGTGGTGTGGGTGTCACTGCAGGGGGAAGGAAGGAAGGACCTGCAGTGAAAGAGAGATGGTGCCTCTCCTCTGCTGGGGCCGCATTAATGCGGCAGTGTGGCCCCAGCTGTCCTTTTTAAACAGCTTTATTGATATTTTTTTTTTCCCTCCTGTAGAGTAAGCTGACCAGATTTGCAGTTTATAAAACTGGGACAACCTAGCAGGGGATAGGGCTGTCCACGCACCATCTTCAGGGGATAATAATATCTGTCAGGGAATGGCTGTGATGACAATTGCAGAGAAAGGTGAATTGCTGTGTGCGTGTGCCCACGCAGTAAACAGCTCCCCTGAAGAGGGAAGCAAGGGGAAGTCTCCCAAACTGGGTGCTGCCTCGTGCTGGAGCTGGAGCGAAGCGCTCGCCAATCTCTGGGCAACGTGCTCCTGTAAACTTTTCACCTCAGTATTGTTTAGAGAGGAGGAGAGCTGCAAGAATTGGTTTAAATAAATAAACAGTGCTCACAAGGATCCTTTCAAGCTCCGGGTTTGCAGCTAGAAGTAAAATATTGTGGATAACAAAAAGAAATTGCTCTCCTGCGAGCAGTGTTTTTCTTCTTGCACTATGGATCTCTCTTTGTACCAGGCACCCAAGTGTGATTCCTCCTATTTCTTAATTTCTTCTGTCTCCACAGAGGTGAGGCTAGCTGATGCTAGGGGCATGCTGCAGGGGCTGCCTGTTTGGATGTGGCTCTTCCCAAGGGAATGGATTGGTGGGGTGCAGCAAGGGAAGGCAGAGCCGTGGTACTGTGGGTGTTTGAAGGTTTGTTAATGTAGCTGTTGCATGAGAAGCAGCTGCTGTACAAAACTTTCTGCTGGTTTGTACCCTCACTGTGAATTTTCAGAGGGAAAAGTTTTTTTCCCCTGTATTTTTTTAAGTGATGTATAGGAAAATAAAATTTTTAAAAGTCCCACAATTTGAAACAATCTTTGTTCCTTGTGTTCTGTTGAGGCCTTGCAAAGGCAAAGAAGAGTAAATAGCCCTGAGCCTGCCCAGCTGTTTGAATACAACTCTGTTTAGAAACCCACAGGTTCAACAAAACCCTGTTTACTTGTTGCTCATGAGATGGCCAAGGTTCTGTTCCCCTACCTGTTTTGCAGTGTTCCCAGGGGCATTAAAAGTAAGAATTGCAAACTTGTGCCGATAGAAAGGAGGATTGGATTGCCTGGGGAAGACTGTAACAGCATGGCTGTCATGTTTTCACATTTCCTTGGCCTTTAAAATTGTAGATTTGGTCTTGAGTCTTTCTTCTGCAGAAGTGGTGTATGCACATGTGTGTAGGTATATACTTCTCTGGCAGCCACCCAGATCTGAACATTTCACTTTCAAAGTGCTTTCCAGTCTCTGAACTGAAGCAGAGACACTCAATAATATTCTTCTGTTTGGTCACTATTACTGGGTACCACCATATATCCCTGGTGCTCTTACAAACCCAAGCCATTTGGATTTTCCCATCACAATTGATGTTTTAAATAGTCAATACAGAAACATCTCTGCTGTGGTGTAGCTTGGAGAATGTCACTAGGAGCTAGATGACTTAATCAGTATGTTTTAAACAAATCTTTAAAAGAAGACAGGAGAGGCACAAGAAATGAGAGAGATGGAAATATATTTTTCTTTTAATATGGTGATAGGACCAAATTTAAATGAGGGAAAACCTGGGACTGTAAGTCATGTTTTACAGATGACACTGAACTGATAAAAGCAGGAGAAAGATTGTATTTGTTAAAAGCCTCTGGTATCTTGAAAGTGATATACATCATTCCATTTCTCAGCTTTCACTCTTGTCTAAACAATTTAAAGACAAAAACTAGACCATCTATTTTGTATATACATGTGGTTATCTATTTACCCATACATATCAGAGTGTGCACATCTATTATATGTACCCCATAGGTCTGCTTTTTGAAGGCTTCTCAGTGATTTTTTTTTTTACCCTCAACTCCTGGATTTCAATGTTTTACCCCCTACTTCAAAAAACAAGAGATTAAGCAGGACCCATTATTTTGACATCAAATGCAAGCCCTAAACCGTTGCTAGGATACAGGATGTGGCACTATAATATTGCCGTGGTGTGTAGGGTTATATTGTCTTAAGTGTGGGGAGCAGGCCATGTTATAAATCTAAGTAAGTTGATAGAAGAGATAACGATTGCTGCTCTTACTCTGTAATTAAAAGGAAGGGAATGTGTACAGAACAATTTGGTCATATACTCAGTTTTTATTTGGACAGTAAGTGAAGCACTATCAATAAGCAATTTCATTACCGTCTGTATAGGTTTTGTCTACTTTCATTTTCTATCTGCATTAATTTAGAGTAACTCTATGGGTTTATTATTGATTGACAAAAGTTTAAGCAATGCTAAAATTTGGCTTTGATGTCAGACCTGTTAATTTTCTCGCATTGTTTTTCTTTTGTGAACAGATTAATACAAACTTGGCTTCTGATTTCAGCAGTATTAGTTCAGGTCTGCTTTCTTACACTTTCTGTGGGGCTCAAATTAGCTGCAAAGTTGGTATGTTGTGGGGGGGAAATAAAGTGGTTTTGTTGTAGACTTGAGGGGATTGTATAATTGTTTGGGATGTCACATCTAAATTGGCTCAGATGTGGTGTCTAAGTGAGCCAAACCTGGTGTCTGTCTGACCATACAAAAGAAAAGCGGATGTTTTTATTACTTGTAATTTGTTTTGTCTTTTCAGGACGGAAAAAAAACACCCATATAATAAAACCACAAACACACAAAATGCACCACTCCCACCCCCCCCCCAGTGCCTCTCCCAAACCAGCAAAATGGAGATTCTTTTCTTTTATTGTTTCTTTTAAAAGCAAGTGAGTTGTGTTGGGAATGGCTGTGGTTGATATGCAGCCCCTGCATGCAGTTGGCACTCGCAGAGCAGCTGGCTCATGCAGAGTGAAAGCCTGCACTCTGCTGTAGAGCTGCAGTCTCTATCACTGAGGAGAAATAAAGACCTCTGGCTGCACGGTAGCACTCAGGGACAGGTGGAATGTGAACACAGCCACCTCCTGGACAGGTTGTCCACTAAGTGCACAGTGTGCCAGATTAGCACAGCAGCCTCCTCATCCGAGGAAATTAGGGATTTTCGTAGGTGAGGGTGCTGCCAGTGACTCCTGGCTTCCTCACCACTGGAGGCAGACCACAGGCTGTGCTCCAGGGGTCTCACCCAGATGCAAGAAGACCTTTCAGTGTAGTTAATGCAAGTATGTCTGTCCTTTTCATAAATGCCAATCTAGGGGACGTGACAGCTGACGCCTCAGAAAAGTAGTGTTAAGTTGGAGATGGACTAATCGTAAATGTGGTTTTTTGGGGGCCAAAATAATCCAGGTTTGGATGGAGCATAGCTGTGGGCCAGACTGGTGCTAGGAAGAAGGGTGGTGCCTTCACAGAGAGGTGATGTGAGCTGTCCCACTCTTGGGGTGCAGAGAGTGGAGCTGGTGAGGCTGTGCCGACACCGTGGGTCAAAGCAGAGGGCAACACTACCTTAAAGCAGCAGAGCTGCTCCCAGCAGGTTTCTCTGTCCTTGCTCCCACAGCCCTTGAGGTGCATCCTATTTGGGAAACACAACAGGTGTAAGAGGCCAGGATCTCATGCTCCATGTTCCTGTAGCTCAACCCACCTGGAATGGCTAAGATGCTGTTCCATATCCAGCAAATATCCAGCCCACTGACTGATAGAGAGCAGGTTAGCAATTATTTTAGGGTCATTTTAGTCGAACAATTAAATACCTCCATACCTATTTAATCACATCTATGCAAATATCAAATTGATTCTTGTGAAATCTCTTTTAAGATGTTAGCTTTGTCTTCCCAATTTTGTGCATAAAGACACGTAGGTTCACACCTTGGCTAACAGACACCTGCAAAATCACATTTCAGTGTCAGGGGCCTACTAATTCTCTGTTTTCAGGACACTGATTTACAAGTCCAACTATGAACCTATCCAAAGTGAAGTTGGATGTGCAATAATAGAAGTGGAAAACAGTCCACATATTTTGGCTAAAA
>VZRX01007036.1:126708-209976 GCA_013398075.1 Notiomystis cincta
TGTGGAAGTATGGCTTGTAAAACAGTAGTATTTCTGTATCACTACATTGTCTTTTTTCTTTACCCGCCTGTCTTGTCCGAGATCCAAACCCCAAGTATTTGACACACTGTGTGGAGCAGTTGCTTGTGCTTGCCTTGTGTTGCATTTGTATTTACCAGGTCATCTGTGGACACGCAGACAAGTGCCTTGTGAAGAACAGATGGAGGTGTCCCCTATAGAAATTGTTCAGTTAGTCTGAATTAATATTTTCCATACTTTCAGCTGGGGTCACCATGAGCATAAGGTATAAGGTGAAGTGGCAGTGTCTAGTTCTGTTAAAAATTTCCAGATTTGTGTCCTAGGATAGACTGGCTAAAGTAATCAAGGTTCTTCTTTCCATACCACTGTCTCCATAAATGCTGCAAATGTCATCCAAGTAGATATCAAAGTCAAAGGGAGACAAACAGACTCTTAATTTGTTACAGTAGCATGTTGTCCTTCCTGATAGTTCTGGGCCTTTCCCAGAGGAAGTGCTCATGCTTCATTAAGGATGTAAGCTTTATTAGGATAGACGTCATCAGGTTCAAGTGTTAGGAAAAGTCGCTGCTTGTTAACAAAGGCCATGGCCTTGGATAATGCAACTGTTCTCCTCATTGAAGGCTGTAAGGCAGCGTGGATGGTACTGTTCTCCTTGTATTTTTTTCTCTTTAAAAACATCCTGATCCTGCTTGGAGAGCTCATGTGATGTAATTCTCCTTCTCCAAAGGCTAAAGAGAAGAGCTCGTGTGCTCTGTTTTTGGTAAATTCAATCTCTCACCAGACAAAAAGCCAGGCTGAAATTATTTCAGAAATCTGTGTGTAACTTATAGCCAATTAATCCACAGCCTGCAAATATGCAAATAATATTTCCTTTAAGATTTCTTCTTCAGGTTTCAAATATAAGAAGTGTAGCAGCACAGGATATGCACTTGTGCAAGTTTTGATTTTTTTTTTTCATTTTCCTTTCTGGCAGGATTGCTATTAAATGAAATTGTGATACAGCTCATATAAATATGAGTTTCAGTTTCTTTTTACATTAGGAGTGTAAACTTCTTTCTGTGCAGGCTTTCTTCAGAGAGATGAAACTGGGGGGTGATATTTCTAGTGAGATTTTTTTCATGTCACCTTTATTTTATCCAGATGCACTTCATTCTCCAGTAGGTGTTAGGTTAAACCTTTCTTTCTTCTGTCCTCTGTCTGCAGCTGAGAGGAAACTTGAATGAATTGATAATGATACATTAGCATTGCATTAATTGCAGTTCCTGCTCCTTCTTCAAGCCCCTTGGCCAGTCAGGCTTTCCAGATCCAAACAGCACTCCAGTAGCTCTAACATGGCATTGAGGATAATATTTAAATATAGGCATCTTGGACATTTGCTCTTCTAGTTACACCACTGTGGCAGATACCACAGTGATCTAACATTATCTCTGTGATTTGTGGAAAAAACCCCATGCTGTCCCAATGATTTCTTCATTTAGCCTAACTCACAGTTTACATAATAATTCACTCCAAGGTCTGATTCACCTCGAGTCATTTTCTCCTTCTCATTTCCTTCTCACCTTCATTTTTAGGCATGGACTTTTTGAAATCTGTTCCTGAATATACCCAAAGGTTGCAAGCACTTGAAAGCTAAGTGTGGATTCTGATCAAAATTTTACAAATGGTTTCCATTTTATTAAGGAGTCAGATTGAAGACCATTAATAAAATGGAAACTCTGCAGCTTAATCTAACCTTGATATATTTCCAGCCTAATGCATCTGCTTATAGCCCTGTCACCGCTGGATCTGAGCACTGAGAGCATTGTTGAATACATTTTCATACCTTTGCATTTTTTCCCCCCCATCCCAAGACAGGCCAATTCTCTGCTGTTCCAGGCATCTTTCTTTGCCTGACTCTGGCTGGGATTAGAAGAGCAGTGCCAGCCTTTAGTTGATACCCTGGTTGCTGCTAAGTGTATCGTTTGTTTAGTGGAAGAGGAGTGCTGCAGAAGGGACACTGAACTTGTGGCAGATTTTGGAGGTGGCCAGGACCAGGTGCCACATTCCTTGGTTACCTGCATGGAAACTTGTGCTGCTGAGCATCTCCATAGGACAGCCCTGCCCAAACAGCCAGCAGGGATGGGGTGACCCAGCAGGATTCTGCAGGCCTGACTTGTGAGATTTCATTTCATGCAGCCCACCACCTTTGCCTCCGCCCAAGCTTCTGCTTCACCATGATATTTTTGTGGGACCTTGTGTGCACTGGTGACTTTTCTTCCTCCCAAAGTTCCTCCAAAAATGCAACTTCCCCAGTTGATGTATGGAGGTGACCTCAGCTTCTTAGGCTGCAGGTCAGCTGCAAATCTGAATAAATGGAGTTATCCCTGAGTGATTACTATCACACAACTATAAGATATTATTAGTTAAAGTAATTATTTAACAATTGTGATTAGTGAGTGGAACTGAGGGTGTTACAGGCCAAGTGTATTTTTGGGCATTCAAAACATGTTTCTCCCAGCTCTTACTGGGATTGAACCTGACCTTAGCAAATGAATGAAATAATTGGCTTTGCCAACACAGGTCCAGGGAGTTATGGCAGTTTTGCTTGCACTTGCAGTTTTTGAGGTGCGTGCCTGAAAAAGCCCTGCTTCCTCTTTTGCTCAGGTACCATTACAAAGCCTGGTGCAAAGTCCTTTCAGTGGCCCTGCAAAGAGGACTCGTCTCTCACCTCATCAGAGCACAAATCTCAGATTCCCTCTTGTGAAAGTGGCCTCTAGTTATTACACGAGCAAAATAGAGACGCTCTCTGCCAGACATACACAGAGACTAGGTGTCTGTGCTGACACATCAATACAAAGAACTGTTATCAGAGGAAAATTTCTCCTTCTAAACCTGGGCTTAAACTAATATGAACAGACATATACAGGCCCTGGTGGGTGACCTTTCTTCACACCGGAATATGTCTGCTCAGGGATTTCTTAGTTCATGTTAATTGATTGCCTGATGGGATTGATTAACTAATTGATTTACTGTGGTTTGTGATTTAACACAAAGATTGGCCTAGGGTAATCTTAAAAAGTTTTCAATGTGGAAAAGATATTTGGAAAAATTTGGCACTGGCAGTGAGTCAGATGAGTGCAACTCCAGTGTCTTCTGTTGGATGAATCCCATTGCGGAGGGTGTAATACTTGGCATGAGGAACACTGTATAGGCTGGGTTTGAGCAAAGCAAGCAGAGAAGAGGAGCAAATTTGCAGCATCTTTGTTAACCTGTATCCATTTCATATAGTCCCTCTTCAAGTGAATGTTAATAATACTGGTGGGTGAGGTATCTGTGCTCTCTCACCCTTTTGCAGGCAGAGGGAGAGGGAATACTGACAGGGTGTGTGCTTAAAATCATTGTCCTTTCCCCTCTTTCTGCAGGGGTGGGCTCTTCATCATTATATTCCATGTGCCTCTGCTCCTCAGAAGTTTGTGTAGGTGTTCAAGCAGTTCTTACTGCAGGGAGAGGGGCAGGAAAACCCTCCCAGGAGAGCAGCCTTGCAGCAGAGAGTACCCCCAGTGCTGTGGTTCACATGTGCCTCTGCCTCCTGGTGAAAAATGCCTTTAGTGTGAGGCACCAGAACCAAAATTCAGATCTGTGTGATAATTTTAAAAGCACGGTCCAAGCGCCTGGTGGCTGCAGTTGGAATGGTTTTCCTCTTACTTACATAAACTTGTTTCAAAGAAATCGTGCTGTGGACACACAGTGAGGGCGCAATAGACTTTCTGTTCGTGCTCTGGGTATTTCTTGGTGCTTGGGAGACTTGGGAAAAAAATAAATATATATATTTCCTATTAACCTGTTTTGAAAATAGTCTTCCCATATCAAAGCGTGTTTAAAAAGCAGATTGCATTTGATAGCAGCAGCTAAAATGCAGTAAGAAGCAGCCTTTTGATCTGTTGCAAATAAACTCTTCTGCAGATAAATACGTTACAAGTGTATTTTTGTTCATTTGCTATCAAATTTAATAACAACCAGTGGAATTGAGTTCAACCAAAATGGTCTCATATCAGACTTTGAATACATACTTTTAAATATTAAAAGATAATGATTTGTATGGCATTGTTATATAATGCATTTCTTGTCTTCTCTTATGTGCATGTGACGAATTCCAGTCGATAAGCCCAGGACTCTGGAGTCAGTTGTCTGGCTAGTTATTAAGATTAAGATAAGTGCTGAGAAGGGAAAGATACAGCACATTGTACTGCCCTGCTGGGACGGGGCCACCTCGGATTCCAAGTGTAAACAATGCATTAATTCTCCCTGGCTTATTTCAAACCCGAGGTGTACACTGTAAATATTTGGGGAATATGATGGAAAGAGTGTGGAAAGACTTTTTTATTTTTTATCCATTAAATGTTATTACTAAAAAGTGAACCTTACCTCCCCCTGGGGTCCTAATCATTATGCATATGTAAAAACCCAAGAATAATTTCTGTTAATTACTTATGAAAAGTAACTTTTTCCTCCTTACCCATGCTGTAAAAAAGCAGACAGACATTTGGATGGCGTTATCACTAGTCACTTCGTGCTGGATGTGCCACAACAATAACAACGTAATTAATGCTCACACAGAGAGCTCAATTAGGGTTTGGGAAGGAGAAGAGGGGGGCAACAGGACTGGAAGGTCTGACCTGAAGAATACTGAAGCTAATGCAGAGTTTCCTTATGACTTCAGTAAACCTTGAATCGGGTCCAAGATGAATGCTAGTGAGATCAGGGCTTTCTGAGCATGTTGGAGCTGTTACTGCTGGTGTCTCTGCAGGGGAACCCTCAGGACATCACTGTGCCTCTGCCAAAGGGGGAGAGAGAGAAAGTTTTCTGTTATTCCAGAACATTAATGAGATATTAAAAACAAGACAAATGTCCTGAAGTTCAGTTGTTGATTCTCGCTAACGTGAACACGAGCTTTGCTACAAATTGATAGTCAATGCCTTCAAGGCAGTAAAGTTTAACTTGTCTGTAGGATTGCTGGGAGGAGTGACAGAAAGCAGTAATTTAGAAAGTGTATTGAAGCTGTGTGCAGTGTAATGTAGACCACTGGGTAGCAATTAATTTTTGTTAATGAATTTAAAACTAGATATATGGAAGTGGTTATATGAAATGTATATGCTGCTAAACAGCTAACTAGTCCTTGGGGTCTGCATTGTCATTATCTGTATGTAAATCATTTCAGCCAGCACGATCTAATGAGTCAAAAACTGCTCTGAAACTCTAACTGAGATTTGCAAGGCACTTCTTGAAAAATTCTATGCCCTGCTTCATCGTGTGGCCCTTACAATGACACTATGTCTGTCCTCTGATTAATCATGTCTTACGTGGAGACAGTTTATAGGTTTTATTGTGTTTCAGAGGCGTTATTTCTAAACTCTGGGAATATCCCATGTTAATGGAGATGGGAAATTAAGGAGCATTCAAAACCATTCAAGGGAAAGAAGGAGCTCAGCTGAAAAGGTCCCCAGTGACCCCTCCTAAATCTTACAGTTCTTATTGGTGAGAAATAGATTTTAAAAAATAAAATAATTAAATGCAAAAGACTATATGGCTAAACCATGCAAACTGCTTTTTCCTGAGCATCAGAAAGTTCTGTTATTGAATTAGAAGCTGTCTCTTTCCTTCATATGCTTGTTAAATCATTGTGCTTCCTTAGCTCCCCTAAGGTGAATGCTACGATTTCCTCTAAACCAGGAATGAAGATAAATAGCTCCTGTATCTATGCTGTTTACAGTTATCTTAAACAAAACCAAAATTGAAGCAGAACCACTGCAGCATCACAGTTTCTTTACAGAATCTTGAGTGTAGGACAAAAAGTTGGAATACCTCAGAAAGGATATATAATAAATGAAAACTAAAATATGCATGTGTATATACGTGTATGTATATTTACAACTAATCACTAATAAGATCTAAAAAAAAAAGTAATTAAAACAGCATCTAAACTTGATGTGCTGTAAGCAGATAAATGAAATGTACGGAGCAGACTGGAATATTTGGAATACCACGCTCTGTTTCTCACCTCTTTTTTTCACAGTGTGGGCATTATATCATGGTTGTGTACATTCCAGTTAGCTGCAAGTGAGAAATCACTGCTGAGGTCGCCGAAATGTCAGTGCCACAGACGCTGGGGACAAAAATGGATGGAATTCCCCGTTAAAACTCTAATTATCAAAACTCAGGTGATCCAAGAGGAAAATGTATGTGTCCTATATGCTGTGTACTGCGGTCTAACAGAGACACTGCCTGGCTGAAAAGCCATACAAACAAACCTGTGCCATAACCTATTTCAGATTTTAAAACACTGAGTAATTTAGTCTCTGGCTCACAAACACAGCTTTATGCTGTATATTCGCTCAATGCTCTTGAAACCCGCTACGTGGTTTTTAAGCTCTTTAGCTGAACCCTGTACGGTCTGAAATACCCAGGTAGTTAGCATTCCTGCCAGTTTGATATGATGGAGACCTTTACTTGAACTGACCTCAGAAGGAATAGAAGACTAATTGAGGCAGCCCTAGTTCTAGCTCTCTAGAGGTGTAAAACTGCAAATGGTATCTGGTGCATGCATAAAAAGGTTTACATAGTGGAAGAGGGCTATGGGAAGGAAAAGAAAGACTTTTCTTTCTCCATGTCTCAGCAGTCTATTCTCCCTTCCCCCTGAAGCTTCAAGAAAAAAAAATCCCATCTTAATGTCATAGCATGGTAAAATAAATAAGCAAAATAAAAGATTTTAAAAAAAAAAGGAAGTGCACCCAAACAATCCAGAAGGTGAAATTAGGACGGTACTTGGGTGCCTCAGGGCTGTAATTAAAACTATCTGGATAAAAAGAGATATGCTGCCTCAAATTTATGTTTTTAGAATAGGAAGAAAAAGGCTGAAAGTGAAACACAGCAAAAGAAATCCGTAATTCCAATGTATTCAACTCGCCCATCAGAAGAAATGGCATTAATTCAGGTACCCAATTACTGTAATGTGGTTCAGAGCACCTCAATAGGTGTTTCAATCTGAAGCCAGGACTAACATTTGTAATCCTTTAAATGCACTTAAGAAATTGATGTTACAGCCCCACAATCTGTTAGGGGCCTTGCTTCCTGGCTGATTGCAAAGTATCCCACCATTAATTGGATCATCAGAATGTGATCCGCGTTCTGGTCCCCGGATTATGTAAGACTGACTTTGCTCTGACGCGCTGAACCAGAGGCTTCTTTTGCTGGATATTTTGACCCTTAATGTAGATAAGTGGTATTTTTCATCAATCTTAGCTTGCATTAAAAAAGGGAAATGTCAGTTCAATGTGGGGCGTTTAACTTAATTCAACATCTTTTAATTTAATACCTTGGAAAAGTTAGTCCGTCTCCGACCTGCTGGAGACTTCTGCTGATGGAATGGTTTGTGGAGCAGGGCTGGAGGCACGTTGTTCCTGCTCCATAACACAGTCAGGTCCCAAACCTCTATGCGTGCTTCATCTCTATATGACAGGGAAAAGTAGGAAACCCCCCCCCAAAAAAACCAAAGCAAAACAACAAAAAACCCCACAAAATGGTAACCTGGCCATGCTTTACCACATTGGTAATGAGTTTCCTCAGCTCCTTTGGACTGGTCCCTAATGACTGTTCTACATGCCTGAGGTAAAAGAGGCAAAAAAATTAATTCAGTGTTTACTACCCTGTTTTTTTTCTTGAACTTTGGGTTTTCTTGATTTTTTAAAAAACTTTTTTATTTTTTGAATCAGTGTGCTTTGATTAATTGGCTCGATATTCTTAACATGCTTTAATGCTGCAACAATGGCTGATCTGAAAATCCACTACATAGACTGAAGCTAAAATCCTGTTGAAAATTTGTGACATTTTTTTTTTTTTGACAGAAGGAGGCTTTATCTCAAAAAAAAAAAATTAGCAGAATAGGAACAGGACATGTTGTAACACTTTTTTTCCCCTCTTTTCTTTTTGTGTACTGCATCATAAAAGCCCTCCTAGTGCTTCTTTTCCTGATATTGAGTGCATTTATCCCAATGGTACAGACAGAAGTTCAAAGGCGACTGCAAGGTTGCCTTTTTTTTTTTTTTCCCCAATGAAAGAAGTAAGTTTCCCAGTTTTCTGAGCATTGCAACAGGCCGCAGATTGATCTGAGTCTTACCATGGCTTTGGGAAAACTATTATAGGATATGCTGTCTCGGGCTTGTGATTGTTAATAGTGAAGAAGTTGAGGTGAGGAAAATAACATCAGGTATCATGGCCAAGGCTTGATGTTTCTTGCAGAACTGATGCTTAATAATCTTGGGTATGGCAATGATTTCAGTAGAATTAGTACCCACTCCCTACATTATTTATAGAGATATGTGTGTGTCAAAAATCACTGTTAGAATCTGATATTTTTGGTGTCTCAGAGAAAGAGCAACCTCTTTTCATGTGTGCCACACAGAGGCAGAAGCTCATGGAAATGATTTGCAGCTGGGGNAAAGTAGTAAGTTTCCCAGTTTTCTGAGCATTGCAACAGGCCGCAGATTGATCTGAGTCTTACCATGGCTTTGGGAAAACTATTATAGGATATGCTGTCTCGGGCTTGTGATTGTTAATAGTGAAGAAGTTGAGGTGAGGAAAATAACATCAGGTATCATGGCCAAGGCTTGATGTTTCTTGCAGAACTGATGCTTAATAATCTTGGGTATGGCAATGATTTCAGTAGAATTAGTACCCACTCCCTACATTATTTATAGAGATATGTGTGTGTCAAAAATCACTGTTAGAATCTGATATTTTTGGTGTCTCAGAGAAAGAGCAACCTCTTTTCATGTGTGCCACACAGAGGCAGAAGCTCATGGAAATGATTTGCAGCTGGGGCTGGCTGACATAGGTCTCCATTCTTTTGTTTTCTGTCAAGATCATGGTCTAATTTTTCCAGCTCTCCCCTCTGCTGCTTCTTTTGTGAGGCTTTCAAATTTAGTGCCATACTATGGGCACACAGTGCTGAGGCACTGCATTGGTGAGGAGGTGTTTCACTGTCGTCTTCTAGGCTGTGGAGACCTTTCTTGAGAGGTCTCTAGAACTTTACAGGTTGAGGGGAAAAAAAATAAGCTTTTGAGGCAACACATTTGTTTTGTGATAAGTGTTTGATCCCAAGTAGAAGCAGATGGAAGAGTGTGGCTCTTGAATTTCCTCCATTGGCCTGCTGGAGGAAACTGGCCAGGACCAGTTCGAAGTATGCAGAGTAGGGGGAAAAGAAGGTCAAATTTTTGAGTTAAAGAATTTAAATGTGAGGTTTGAGACAGTCTTGTTAGATGTCTCATCCATATGGTTTTTGCAGTCACTTAGGATGACACCCTGTGAGTTTCCTTAGCATGTCAGAGAACATAGCTCTCCTTGGTTTAGTCCACATTACTTAGTTTTTGTAGATTGCCAGAATACCTAGATTAGCCTTCTCACTGGATTCAGAGACAGTAAATATAGATATGTAAAAAGCCTTTTGGTGGGAGATGTTTTTGTGATCGGGAAGAGAACTGGTCTGGCATTTGGAGTGAGATGGCTTGCTAACAATTCATTGTGAATTGAGCAGGATGAGGCAGTTTGTGATGCTGCATTGGGGATTTGGGTCTGTGTTGCTGTTACTCATACAAGGTATGTGGCTTATACATAATTGCCTGACCTTGCTTGCTTTTCCCCCCTCTCCTTTTTTTTTCTCTCTCCTTTTTTCCTGATATGAACTGAATAGGCAGGCAGATATATCCAGTTCTGGTCAGCCTAATTGGCGCTAGAGGTGATATGGTGCTACACAGGACAGGGTAACCTTTAGGTTTAGGCTTCTGGCTGGAGCACAAGAACTGTGTGTGCTCCCAGCAGCTCTCTGGCTGGTCCCTTTGAATTGCAGTGGGTAGTGGTCATGGTGGTCTTCTCACACTTAATTTGTACAGCTTGTGGTGCATCTCACCTGGAGCAATAGATACTGCTGAAATGTAAATAAGGGCCCTGGATAGAGATTCCTATAAGCAGGTGGCCGGCTTTCAGAAATATAATATTCTTCTGTCAAGCATGTTTGATGTTACAGAGTTTGAATCTGCGTTCTCCTTAGAACTGCCCCCATGCATGAAGAATGTGAGTTTCTCCTGCAATATTACATAGTTTCTACACTTACATGTGAAGAGAAGTCTGAAGATGTATGTTTAATATATTATCCATGAGAGAATTCCACCTGTTTAAGCTTAAATATTTTAATGGGCAGTGTTGAATATTTGGCCATGTTCAATCCTGGCATAAACAGAACCACCTTCCCTGAAATGAGTGAAGCTCTTTCTACTTCTGCCAGACCTAAGTTTAGGTTGGAGACTTCCAGTCTCATAGCTTGTTCAACACCAATACAAAGCTCTTTTATGAAAAGAGAAATATAAAGCAATATAGGCAAGTCTGTAATTACTTTGGCCACAGAACAAACATACTGTTTCTTCCTGCTTGGAAGGACCTAACCTTCTGCAGGGAGAGTAGGATCTGTGATACCTCCGGTATTGATAGCGTTCCTACAGCAACTGTGCTTTCCAGCAAGCTTTGTTCTAGCATAAGATGCTTCTGAGTTACTCCATTGTGTGGAGGGGAAAGGAAACTGTTTGTAGCTTGTGGCAATGCCTTCCTGGGCAATTGATTTTAAACAGTGCAGCTCAGGGTGCACTGCTCTATGGAGTTACACTGGAAGTGCGTCACATCCAGTCCGTTTAATTGGAGTCTTGGGTGACACTTCTCTGCTGCCTTATCCATGGATAGAAAGATGATATACATTTTAGCTCTAAGTACACTACAAGGTTGGAAAGTAAAGTTGAGTTTGCTCTGAAGCAGATATATTGGCTTCCCATGCTTTGAAGACAAATGGAGGCTCATCCATCGCTGCTACACCAGTATGCTGGTGCTGTTTCAGGCTGCTTTGGGTTAGGATTTCACTTTGCCCTTCCTTCCTAATGGGGTCCCTTGGTGGAGAATGCCATCCAAGTGCAGGATGGATGAGGTGCCCTAAGGACCTGTATCAGGCTTGCCTTTTAAGCAGTTCCTTGCCGAACTGTGAACTGGACTTTTCTTGGAGTGCTGCGTGACAATGTGAATTCAACAATGAGACAGAGAAAGGGAACAAACACCACATACACCAGCATATGTCAGCCTGAAAGCACACAGTATTCAGTGGCAGTATTCATATACATCTAAAATTATTTTCTTGTAATGTCTTCAGGATTTCCCCAGGGCTCCTTTCTTTGTTCCAACTCCCTGTGGAACAGGCTGAGAAAAATGGCTGGTACGTTCGCTTTGGCCACTGTCAGCGCCAGGCTCACAGCAGAATTAATTCTGTCCTCCCTAATGACCATCAGTTACCTCATTGCCAGGGAAGGGGCCCCTGTGTCTGCAGGATCACAGTAACGAAGTTTGGTTACGCAGGAAAACACGCTGCAAAGGCTGGAGTGTTTCTGCTTGCCTGTATGGCTGGCTGATACAGGTTTCTCTGTTGGGTGACACTTACCTGTCCCAGGATGGGTATCTGTGAACAGCTGGCATGCCTGATGTTTGGCATGTTACTGGTTGTGGCTTTTTTTTGAAAACTAAGCCACACATTTCCTTCATGTTGTGGGGAAAAAGATGTAAGAGAAGCGGGCAGGATGAAACAAACCCGTGTGCTGTACCTGTTGTGATCATGTCCTCCCCTGGGGTTCTCGGTTCCCTGAGTGTGGTTGCGAGACCAAGTGGGTTTCTATACATATGGAATGTTTCTTTGCATTGGGATGCATGCTTTTCTGGGGTTGGACTTCTGTTTCAATTAGTGAGTCCATCTTTCACTTGGATCCAACTGCATGAAATGCAAATATTTTTCAAGGCAATGTTGCTTAATTTTAGCAAATTCAGACCATCTTAACCAGTGGTGCAAAACTCATTCCCTGTTTCTATTTCCCAGACTGGCACACGCTATGAACTTCACCTGTGCAATTAGTTGGATGCTGTTGGTAAAAATGCAGGAGAAAAATGTCCTAGAAGGGAGCACTAATCAGCAGATTCTGCTATGTTGTGAGCAATAGCTCACATGTACTGGGGTGTGAAGCTGAGCACGTCCCTTTTAAATGGTTGGTTTTGGTTTTAGTGTTGAGCCCAGCTGTTCCTTGAAACACTCTGTACAGTACAGTAATTTAGAGTGTAATGATCTCATATAAGGAGGCAGATGTGAATCACAGGTGAACTACTTCTGAATGATGGCAAGGGTGTGAGCACTCCCCCTGCCCTTGTCTTTCCCCTCCCAGTCTCTCAGTCTCCTGGATTTATTTGCTCGTCTCCCAGATTTATCTTCTCGTCTCCCACTGCTCTTTTGCAACACAGGTGGGCATATTCCGGTATGAGTCTGATGAGCTTGCTATGTGCTGGTTGATGTGGTTCTCATGGTTGATTTTAATGTCTTTTTTCACTTTGCCTACCCTAAGAAACCTATACTGCCTCAAGCAGCTTTGAATATACCAATAAGTGTATGTCATAGAGGGAGAAGCAAAACAGAGAGTGTGTCTTCATCCAAGATTTGGAAGTAGTAGGAAATGACCTCTTACCCTTCTTTTGCTTTTTAGATCTTTAAGCCCTAAGCCACCCTAAATCTACTGTCCCTATAAAAAGCTGCATTTTAAAAGGCTTTAGGAGGCTTGCTGACCTTGCAACCTACTTTGTAAGGAGTCTGCACCCACAGCTATTAAACAAAATTAATTTCAGCACTTTTAAATTGTTAATCTTGCAAAAGACAACTTGCTTGCTCTCCAGTGATCCCACAGGTCATCATTCTGTGAGCTGCAAGCCATCACCAGGGTTCATGGCTCTCAACATCGTGAGAATGCTTGTGGTCTCCCAATTGCCTTGCAAAATTAATTCCTCTGCCCTCCACGTTTCCTCCCCAGCAGCTCTTTGAGATGTGGGCTCTCCGTGAGCTCGTTGTGTGTAGCAGCTATTCACCAGTAGCCACACCACAGATTATTCTCATTTTGAACTTATTTTGTCCTAACTCAATTGCTTCTTAACTCATGGGAATGAACTTGGGGCGGCAGGACATGAATTCAGGTAGGAAATGACAGGTTTTGTCTTCTGAGTGTTAGGGTTTCTGTAGAAAGGATGATGTCTCTTAAGTTACATTTCCCCATATCCATGGGGCAGATGCTTTACCAGGTATTAATTTATTCTGAATCTTCTTAAATGTATTTTTTTCTGCCTGGCCATGAAACTCAGAAATGTTGCCTTTTTTCCACCAGGTGGGATACGTGTGAATGCACTGGGGGTGGGGGAGAAAGTGCACACTGTATCTGCTATTATCATGCCTGGTTCTCCCTGCTCCTTCCACCTCTTTTGTCTCTGCCACTCAAGCCAATTTCAGCCATCCGCCGACTCTCATTTGGGATAATAGCCTCTCTTTTTACTGTTGTCTTGTCATGTTTGATTCGGCAGCACAAGGGTTTTAAATTAGCCAAAACGTTTGCATGCTGGGCTTACTCCGCTGCCACTACCAGTTGTAGAGCCACTAAACCACTTGATGCTGAAATTGATGATTGCTCGGAAGGAATAAGAAATTGTTGGTGGCTACCGGGAAGATTCATTCACGCCGAGCCCCTTTTAAGGAACCTGGCGGGGAGGGAGAGAGAGATTTCCTTCACTTTCCTGCTGCCTGGCTGGTGGTTGCATTGTGCTTGTGCCAGGTTCCTGCTGAGTGATTACAGCCTTGCTAGGCTGCGTAGTTCCTGTGATTTCAACATAAAAACAGAAGAAGAAAAATATAGAGGGAAAGGAAATGAAAGGGGGGGGATGAAGTTCCAAAGACTTGCAGTTTGATTCAGTAACATAAAATAGTGATGTTTTAACTCACTGTCCACCTTGTTGTTGTTGATATCTAATTTGTTCCCCCTGGCCTAAAGTTTACTTGTTAGAAGTTTTACTCTGTAGAAAAACTACATTTTGTATTTGGCCTACCTTTGTTGGTAATACTAAACCACAGCTGGGCTGTAAGCAGTTTTTAATATTCTCTGGATTAAAAATGATCCATCAACAGTGGGATCAGGGATCACTAAGAAACTATACAAACCTCCTAATAATACCCCCACATGTCCCCCTAAACGCATTTTACTTGTTTGCATTAGTGTTTAAAGACATGAGGGGCCAGAAGTGTTAAGGGAAAAGAAGATGACAGTGCTTGAGAAGCCCTACAAAGAGAAAATAAAGGTCGGATTAAATGTGAACAACTAGAGTTGTATGATGGATATAATTATATTTCAGAACTGCATAACAATTGCATATGCAAAGTGAAAGAATCTTTTATTTCTATTGAGTGGATTTCTGTTTGAAGAGGGAGTAGTTTGTTAGTTTATTTTTCATATTCCACCACTAACTCCTGGGTTCCAGTGATGACAGGTAGTCAAATGGTCAGAAAGGTCAGTAAGAGACCTGTGTATAATGGCTCAGGATTTCCAGGTCCAAAGACAAACACTATCTATCAGAAAATACTAGCAATTCTTATTTTAAAACCACCAGCCAGACCCTCTGTTAGCCATAAATGCAAGTTCCCACACAGTTAGAAACATGGCTTCAGATATATAATTCATTATGCAGTGTCACAAGTAAGACCCTAAATAAACACATGGGAATGCAATTGCATAGCGTCCAAGCCAAGAAAGATGTTCTCATTGTATCTGATATTGCTAACATTATTATTACTAATATTCTAGCACTTTTCTCCTGATTACTAAGCCACATGTTCTCTTGCAAAATAGACCTTTTTCTGCCAAAAGGAAGAAAAAAAAAAATCTTGTAAATTTAAAGGTGTTGGCATCCAACTTTATTTCCCTTGCATGTAATAAATCGTGAAGAAATCACTTGAATGACTCAAGCTCTAAAAATACAAATCTAACTAAGAGGCCAAATCTCTGGGGCCCAGCAGTGGTGTGCTGTTGTGCAAGCCCAGCTCTAAGGGCTTCTGTCCATGCCAATTAGCAGGAGATTGGAAAGCCAGGTGACCATGATGGGTTTAGTCCTGTTATCTAACTGCTGCACTGTTCAGAATTGCTGATTTCCCTGCAAAATCATGACAGATGTATTACAGGAAAATATATTGGTTGAGTAGCTAGTGAGAGAGTTAATGCAAGGGATAATAAGTAGCTAAGGCTACGTCCTCCAGCAGACTTTGATGTGGTTTGATAATATATGGGATGGGTCAATCTGCCCTATTAGCAAATGTAGCCAGTTTATGCTTTACATACAAACTAGAGATTTGATAAAGCACTAAATTAGTTTTCACAAGGTATTAGATGTTAGATACTTAATGGGATCATCATGCTTTTGCTACACTTGGTTAGGATGTGTTCTGTAACAGAAGCATGCGGCAGCATGACATTTCACCAGGAAAGGAAGCATGTCTTGTGACTGAATCACGAGTCTGGGAATTAGAACATCCAGGCATTGCTTGGCTCCTGAATTACCGTCTCTCTGACTTGCAGAGAGGTTTCTCTTTTCACATCTGCAGAATGGGACTGTGTTCTTCCCTTTCCTCTTTGCCTCTTTGCAAAGCTATCACTGCTTTTAAAATGTTTGGGGTTTTTTTTCATCCTTGGGAGCAAGTAGTTGTAAATCTGTGAAGCTTCAGTTACATGGGACTAATCTTGTCCCACTCAGTAGATGCTAGGAAAGTCCCTAGACTTGATGTCAGAGAATTTACAGGTTCAAGTAAATCTGGATAAGAAACTTGTGATTGGAGAAGATTGAGGTTTTGATATACTGTTACATTCTTCATTTCCTCTGTGCCAGTGGTCAGCTAGTAATTTAAAATGTAGCCAAAACCAATAGTTTAGTGAAGCCAATAACATTTTTCTAGTCAAAAATCCATTTGCAACATGTGAAATGTGGGTACAAATCTGCATACCTGTGCCCATTCTAGCAGTGGGAAATGTAGGTGAAGAAGTCAGCCTTCCCGGGGCCGCATGGCAAATCAGTCTGGAATGGGTCCTTGATCTGACCACTCCCTTTATCCAAGCTGGTGGTTGATCCACTAAATGCTGCAGGTTTTGTCTTGGTAAATAAAAATCTAAAACTGCTGAGAGTAGTGTATGCCCACAGCTGCCTTCAGAAAACTATGCTTTAAAACCTATTAAGTGTTTTGTGCTTCTCACATGGATCTAATTTTTTGCTAACGTTATTTTACCCTCAGTTTACAGCCAATGTTCTTAAATACATTTTGAATGCATCATTTTCTGTCTCTAACATCTCACTGCATATGCAAGTTACTGATCCTGAATGACCACTGCCAGGCTTTGCACTTTGAGCGCTAGGGAGACATCCTTGCCTTTTTGTGAAATGCAGCAAGAGTGTCATGTATAAAATGATCCTGTTTGAAAGGATAGAAGCACTATCCCAATATAGATCACAGTGGAAAATGACTCAAAATTACATGACAGCTTCTCCCCCATTTACCTTCCTCCCCTCCCTTTCCCTTCTTTCTCAGCCTGTTTCCCAGTTGGGCTGTGGTAAGAAACACATCGTGTATTGTGACATTTTAGTTTACTGTTACTAATAATCCCTTTGCATCTTTCATTAGTGTGTTATTTATAGGATTGCAAAAGGGCATTGGTACCACTTGGCCTCTGAGCTGGTACTGCCACCGTCCCAAGGACTGAGATGGTTTTAAGGGGGGCTGGGTTGCACCCTGGCCTTGGCAGCGGGCTCACCTAGCTTCCAGCAGAATCATACGATTTAAAACCCGCTGAGGCCACTGTGGACTTCAGATGCTTTTATAAACAAGAAGACTTTGCCTCATAACTCCTGCTAAGCCTGCACCTGATGAGCTGCTCGGAGCTGGAGGGCTGTGTTTTCCCTAATAAATTCCTTTTTTTGAACCCACTTGTTAGTCAAGCGTTGTGCACACTAACTACAGCGAGGGCCCTGGGCATAAATTACTCTCACGTGGCACTGTCTCCGAGCAGCCCCCCAGTTATGGATTACTTTGTTCTCAACTTGACAGGAACATAATTAGAACTGTTGATGAAATCTACCAAATTGTTCCTCCGTGGCCTCAATGGTCAGGAAATTTGGCTGAGTCGTATTTGTCACCGACGTAAAGGCTCTAAACACTTCATATTAACTATGTTATTAATGTGCCCTCTAATCTGTCCGTGAATTGGTAACACTTGGAGGAAGCTTGTGCTCTAATAGCACCTGGTGATGAATTCATTGTAATGCTGTTCAAAAGTTTCTGGAGGGTGGGAAAAAAAAAAAAAAAAAAAAAAGAAACCTTAATACAAAGTGAACATTTGAACATTTCTAGGTTGTTTCTTTTTTCTGTATGTGCATTTTTATGTTATGCAGTTTTGTTTTGTTTTGCTTAACTGGAGATTCATTTAGGCTTTACATTGACAGACCGTTTTCTGTTCTATAGGATTTGCTGACATTTGGGCTGTTTCATTGCCAGAGGAGGCTTTGTGTGTCCCAAAGGAAGTGAGTGATCTGGCCATAACAAATCCTGCCAAAATATTTTAACACCGTTACGATTTTCTAATGCAATGCGTAGTGAATGTGACTAGAAAAGGATGGTGAGTCCATGAAGGGGGTTCGCTCCCTCTCCTCTGCGATTTGTCTGGTGGAACGAGCACGCCGGAGCTGCCGGGGGGTGGGAGAGCACAGCCAGCAGTGGGAGGGGTGTTGGCCTCCTGGAGTGGGGCACTTCAGGTGCACCAAGGGCTCAGGCTTAACCTTTAAACCAACCTTTCAAATTTTGGTCCTGCTCTTGAAGTTTGCTAGAGTCCAGGGTCATCAGAGACGGCGTTTTAGTGATGTTAAAAAATGTGTTTTGGCTGCTGTAAATGTTCAGGAAGTTTAAAAGGGAAATGTGTTAGATACTTATGGATGAGGGAGGGGTTGGTGGCTGAAGGTCCTAGAAGTTGACAAACTTCTACCTGCAAAATGAAGGGTTGTCTTGTACTTTAGTACAGTTTTGAGGAACATTATGGTGGCTCTTAACTGTATAAGAAACTCTGCTTCAAGTGCTAGAACACAAAATTAAGAGTTCTCACATGTACTGTTCAGGGGATGAAGACAATTCAGACAAGCTAATGTTTAGCTTAGAGCTGTAGGTATGGGAAAGCTAAAATTTATATTCCTGAGCTATTTTCTAGAGCAGCAGGTAAATTAACTGCTGTTTTTCTAATCCCTTGGTGATTTGTTTCTATTAAATTTAATACCATCCACTCCCCTCTCTCTCGCCACACTCCAAAAAAAAACACCAACCCAAATATAACTAAAGTTAGTATTTGGTAAGCAATTAAAAACCTAAAAACATTTAAAATGTGCTGACTGCAGGATATCAGCCATCATCTGTGCCCAGCATGCACCACGTCGGATTACTCTGGCAACTGGCTTCTGCACCAGAGTAAACTCATGTGTCTTTAGTCAATTTTACAATTACATACTTAAAAATAAACAAAGTAGCTGGCCATGTGCACCAGCAAGTTTTGCTGAAGGTAGGAAAGCTAATGAGAAATAGAAAAGTTGAGCATGCCCACAGCTTTTGCTCAGATGGGCACAAGTAAAGTCAGGCCTTTTGCTGTTGGTGGTGTTTCCCACTTGGATGTTTGTTTGTTTGTCTTTGAATATCAGACAGAATTGGCAAGATCTCACACTCCTCTCATGAGCCCTTGTTCCGTTTTGTGGGCTCACACAAACATCCTATTCCCTGTGGCCACCATACATGGCATTTCTCAGGTCCCAGAGGCAATGATGCTGTCACCAACAGGGAGGGAAGTGTTAGCCTGGGAGTTAGGACTTACTTTGAGACTTTATTTTAGGATCTTAGTATTCGTAAATGAAATGGGAATCTGAACTCTGCATTTTTCTCATGCAAATCAATCTATTTCTAGTAATGAGCAATTTAAGTAGTTTTTTTTTTAATATTGTAGTTGCCATCTCGGGAAATCAGGATCAGAATTCAGGATGCTCAAATTAGGTATTAGTGCATACAGATATTCTGTTGATGAATCTATTATTAGAATGAAGTAGTACTTTCCCTGGGTCTGCTTATTTTCACTGCTTTTGTCTCTTTTTCTCTCTTAGGTCATCTTGTCTAAGTTTATTCTTCTATTCTTTAATTTCACCTCACCATTTAATTAATTTCTACCAAAGCCATGTGCTCTTTAAGAGCTTTCGAAATTATTAGATCTTGCTACTTATTTGCAGTGTGTTCAAAACTGAATTGCATTTTCTTTTGTCATAGTCTTGTTTTATTGCTGTTCTAAAAAGGGACATTATTTGGGGCATTCTTCCCCAAAAGCATTCTTTATGCTGTCCTGGCTGTACTTCATCTGTTTTTCTAATATGTATTTGATACTAAAAATTTTCTATAAGTGAATGACTATGAGAATTGTATTGTTCTTGAATGTATTGTATTATCTTGAATGCCATTAATTTTCTGAGTTTGGGGTTCTTTTGGCTTTGGGGTTTTTTGTCATTTTTTTGTTTGGGTTGTTTGTTTGTTTGGTTTGGTTTTATTTTTTTGTTTGTTTCTAGTGGAAATGTCATGATATGCATCCTGTTCATACAAATCTAATTTGTCATTCAGTAGACCCAAATGCATAAAGAGCAGAGCTTAAGCCTGATTTCCCTTGTTCAATAATAGGAAGTAAAACCACTTCTGTAGAAACCAAGGACTTACTCAAGGTGGGGAGGTGAGGAATGGGAGTTTAATATCAGAATTAGATCCAGGAATATTAATTTGGTAAAACTGTATGCTCACACAGTGTCAGCTGTGGAGAGCATATGCTAGGAGTTGCTCGTGTTCAAAATCAGGTTGCATAGTTAATCATTCTAAGAAATAGACTTATCACTTCATAAACTCTAGGAAAGACTGTTTTCTTTTCCAAACATTTAAATTACTGAGCCGTTTTATGCATTAAAACCCAATTATGACTTGCATGGTATTTCAGAGAGTTTTCAAAGCTATTTCTTTTAGGAACTGTGCATAGTCTGAGGCTTGAGCACTGAGCAGTTCGTCTTTTCAGCTGTATCAACTGTGGGATTTTTTCCACCAAAATGGTGTTTTGAGAATATTCGTTACCAGACTAATCAGTACAAATTCCAAGCAGCCAGTTCCAGAACATGCTGCATGTCCCTTAAAACTAACAAACTAAAATCCCAGTGTGGCCATTGAGCTCCAGAATATAACTTAAAAATACTTTATTTCCTTTTTCTAAGATTGTAATGATCAGGTTAAAGTAAAGGTTTATTTTACTACCTCTTTTCTGCCATGTTATGCAGACTGTGTGCAAAACACATTCAGAAAGAAATAAAAATCAAGATATGTTGCAGGATATGTGATTTACCTGCTACTGATCAGAAAGACTTGTTTTAAACACCACCTTCTTATTTCTCAGGGCCAGCTTAGTATTTGAACTAGACATCAGTTTTTAAAAACCCCAAACTGTCTAAAACTCCAGAATAATCTTTCATCTTACTCATTTGGGGGCTGGTTTATCAGCAGAGAAGTGCATGTGAATCAGATCAGACTAATTTGGTCAGGAAATGACCAGTGTGGTTGTGTATAATGCAGCAGCTAGGAAGAGGTGTGTTATAAATATGAAGACATAAAAAATGCACATGACACTGGCACTATCATGAAACCACTTACCAAAGGCACCCTGAGTATAGAAAGTTATTCCCAGAGCTTTTGGGAATTAGGATGGAGTTTGGTAAATGTTAGATTCCCAAATCAAGGCTTAGCTACCATGGATATCAGGGAAAACAAGGTTTATAAGATGAAGTAATCCTACTTTCAGGGCCAAATAAGAGAGAGAATAAGTTTTCAAAATCAGAAGCTGCTTTATAAAGACTATTATGGGCCCAGGATCCCTGTATAGAAAGCAGCAAAGCTGTTTGTTTTAACAAAAAGCACTAGAAGGGTCTAGGCAGTTCCTCACCCCACTCATTCTGTATCTTACAGCAGAGCTGAAGTTGAGATGAGAGCCTGGTGCTTCTCTTCATGAAGAGATTGTATGAATGAAAGGTTGCAAAGATATTAGAATTTACTAAGTCAAGTCATACTTGTCAATGACTTCTCTTGCTAGATATTTAAAGTTCAAGTGCCTGTTTGCTTTAGTTAAGTGCTCTGAAGTGCTTTTAAAAGTGTTGGCCCGTTTATATAAACAAATTGAGAAACTCTATTGATAGTCTTCCCAGTCAGAATGTGTTACTCAATATTTGAATATCCTTCCTTGAGTCCCAAAAAGATTTGCAGTAGCAACTTCTAACACACGGGAGGCTTTGTTAATGGGGCATTGTGTTATTTTATCATTGACATTGCCAGAAATGCAGTTTCTCAGTTGCAGACAACCATGAGGAGGAAATAGAGGGGAGTCAGTAGCTCAGAAACTTATTTGTCCAGAACTTAAGTGTGACTTGAGAGGGAGAATAAGCTGGAGGCTTGTTCCTCTTGGAACATTTGCAATAGGGAATTAATACTTATATCTTTCACACAGTTTTGTTTTTTTTTTTTTCCCTCCTGCTTAGCTGTGCTAACTCAGGAATCTCTTTTAGTGCTCACTATCAAGCAACCAAGTTTCAACACATTCTCAAACCATGGGAAAATCCTGTTTGCACACATATGGCCACTCACAGAAAGAAAGGAAACTACCAACACTGTTAGTGAAGGTGAAGGCTGGGATGGCTTCCCCACAGTGATCCCTGCCAGGCAGTGTTGTAGTGCTTCCTGAGCAATTGTTCTCATCATGACATTGATATTCTGGAGTGATGTCCTTTAATCTAATGATACTGTTTGTTGCTGAAAGCCTAAGAATGCCATAAGACTGTATATTGAAATTTAGCCTTTTTCTGTGGATAAAGAAATAAGCATTATTTGGAAGGATCACTGGGGAGACCTTATCCAGTAAGATCAGGGCAGTTATGTCTAGAAGAAGAAAACTGAAGGCCATCAGCAACTATACCCTAAAATGCAGTGTAGTGTGAGCAATAGGAATGTAGCTGAGTGCTATCTTAAAACTAAAACTGCACCCTTCTTTAAAAAAAAAAAAGGCAGCTTGTCCTAATAATTTTAATCTGCATGTGCTGTCTTTTTGCCTACCTGACGTGCTGTTGGTGAGATTCAGGGGATGTCATAAGCAGGCGAATTTAGAGCTGTTGCTAATTTAAACTGCATTTAATAAAACACAAGTTTGAGATATCTTACAAATCAGTGAATGTAGCATAGTTTGAAGATTGCTTTTGTCAAGTTTGATTAGCTCAAAGAGAAACCTTTTCTAAATATTGGTTGAGAGATTAATCAGACAATGTAAGACCTTGAATTATTCCTCATCACAGGAAAACAACATAATGTATTATCTCATTTGAAGACTGGGAAAATGTAACTTTTGAGGATTTAAAATTTGTGTTTTAAATATTCTACTCAAGGCAAAACTTTCAGGCTGTTCTTTTTTTAAACTGGCTTGTAATTTTTTCCTTATTATGCTTCACTTTCTACAGCGTATTCCCATATTACAAGCTGATAGTACCAACATCATTACATTGAAGGATGTTCTCATTATTGACTCCATTCTCAATTAATTATAAGTTTGTCATGTTTCAATGAGTAGGATTAAACTTTCATATTCCAAATATATGTCTTGCATTACTTGCTTAGAAGCTTTCTAAAGAATGTGGCTGATAGACTTCTCTGAATCTGTACAAGGAAACAAAATATTCTTTGTGCACATTAAAAAGTGTTTACTGTATTTACAAACACTTGCAGAAAAGATTTAATAGCTCTCTGCTTTGGAACAAAGTATAGAATTTGGGCAAAAGCTTTGCTGCTCTTTTTTAGCCTTCACTGTCACAAACTGTTGTTGTCTTCACTAAAATAAAAACTCACATAGATCTCTGTTATGTCCTGTAAAATAAAGGGTGGCAAAAGGGAGAGTTGCACTGATATATTTCAGGCATACCCTAATTTTCACTGGGTGATCTGTATTCCTATTCAATAAATCCCAGCTTCCTTCTGCAGCCTTTTTTTGCTCTCTCCCCACCACCAAATGAGACAGCGTTTTGTACTTTTACTTACTTGCCCTGTCTTTTAAGTGTGGTACATTTGCTTCAAAGCTGCTGCCACCTGTGCCTTTCAGATTTGGTCCAGTGCAGCTCTGCAGGGTGTCTATCAGGCTTTCTCTCCTAAGTTCTGTGTGCATTATTAGATCCTGTTTAGTAACAGAGATCCCGATCATATTTTCTAGAAGAAGTTTTATGTTCATTTGTCTTTTATTTCCTTGTACAACTTCACACTTTTCTCACTAGTACAGATCAAGTAATTTCTAAGAGTGCTTCTTCTTTTGCTTATGTGCCTGCAAAGCTCACACATAGGATGGATGTATTCTAGCCCTATTGTTGGACCACTTCTGCTGGTTTCACTCTTATCAGTGTATAGTTAGATACCTGTAAACAATAAGCGCCAGTAAGTTTGGACTCTGTGTCAGTAGATGGGTGTCATAGTTAGGGCAGGTAAGGAGGTTTCTTAGCAAAAAGAAAATCTTTCAGTAAATATGTTGTCACATTGCTTGTTTAGCCTGTATTGAATTAAAAGTAACCTTGCAATGTGAATAGCAATGTGAATTGATATCAGTCTGGCTAATAGCACATGAGCATGATTTTGAGGGGGTTAGACCAGCATGTCCCACACCAGGTAGGAGACCAAAGTCCTGGTAAGTGCAGCAGTCTGCACCCCAGGCCATTTCTCATGAGACCTACTACTACAAATAGCCTGTGGCTACATATGAGTATTCATGTTTCAACAGGATGTGGCTGTTCTTTCTCACTTACCAGATGGCTTTTCATGTACCATCACCTGTCCTAGTGCTCCTTCTCCTCACTAACAGAGTTGTGACAAGAACTGTCCTGATGGTTGTGAAAGCTGCTTTCTGCATGTGGCCATCATAATTATCACATGTGGGCACCTTTATTTAGCAAGTCCACACATACATTACTGGTGCAAATGTCTTGTGTTTGGGTACATTCTTTTTATATCTTCATTTTATATCACTGACAAAATGAGTCTGGGTGGTGATATTGTGCAGCCTAATTGCAGAGTTAAACCTGTGTAAAACCTGCTTGATCTAAGGATCAGGCTTTGCATGTCTGTATGATAGGGGATGAATTTCTTCATACTCCTGTTTGGAGGAACATCCACAGCTCAGTTGTGCCTTGGCATTGGTTGAAAGTAATTTGGTAATCTCAAGCATGGCAATGGAAGTTTTATACTCCACCTTCCCCATCTCCCATTCTCAAGCACATTTTGTGCATGCACCATCCTTATCATCAGCATCTATCTTTTGAGTGATGATTTACTTGTCTCTAGGTTTCTGTCCCCTTATACAATACCAGACCTAAAATTAATACTGATTTCAAAATTTTATTGCCAGTAACTACAAGTAATATTGCTTTAAATTAACTAGTAATTATTCAGAATCATGTAGGAAAGAGTTAAAAATATTAAACAAAAACAAAACAAAAAAAAAAATCCCTTTTCCAGGCAACTGGACCCCTTCCTTTCAACACAGCTGTTGCAGGAGGTTTCAATGGTATGAATAAATGTATTTCTTTTAACACTTTTGTTGTTTAAAATGCTATTGTTTCATCTGAGGTGTGAGGAGATGTGCTAACCTTGTCAATGTGGGTGCAGTAGAGCAGAAATGATAACTGTATATACTTTTTTTTTTTTACAAAATACAGAGAGTGTGTGTGTGAGAGAGAGAGAGAGACAACTTATTTAAATCCTGAATACAGTCAGACCTCATATGCATTGTTAAAAAAAAGCCCTAAAGAATTGCATATGGATTAGGGGGATGAATATTCTATTATTTCAGTCTGTTCTGCTGATCTTCTTATTGTGACTTTGCGCTTCAGAAATCTGCCAGGAATTTGGCTTTGCTGTACTAGACAGTAATTTTAAATGTGTATCAAGCACTTGATAGTGTATGATTTGCGTGCTGTTGCATTCCCATTCCCTAAATTTTCCACCAATTTATTACTTTTTTCATACTGTTTTAATATTTCAGGATGATGAATATATACAGCATCATTAAAAGTAAATAAAAAATGCATGAAATTAAAAAATGGAATATTAGATGTTTCTTTGCTGTAATCCCTAGGTCCAATAGGAATGAAATGTCTCTGTTCTGTCAAGTAATCCCTAAACATGATTAGGGACCTTGTAGTTTCCACATAGCCCACATAATATTTGTATCATATAAGCCTATTTATGTAAGGTTTGAGTAAAAGTTGTTATTAGAAGACCTATAAACCTATTCTACAATTCAAAAAGATATGCTTGCCTCTTAATCTCTCTACTTTTATTATTTTGCTGGAGATGGCAATACGTCCTTAATTCATATTTCAGAATTCTGTTGCATCTTTTGGATGCTTATATCATGCATTAACAATCCCAATGAAATGTATTTTTAAGACAGAGGACTGAGTTCAACAGTTCATCTCCTCATGCAGCTTCTCCTTAAATCCTCACTGGAAGGGATGTGCACCTCTTTCTAGGTCTCTACTTTGACATCTGGGTTTAATCTGACCTGGGGGTCTGGTGATGGAGAGATCGTTTTTATCATTTTGGGGAAGGGAAGGTGGAAAGAGGGAGGGGATTAATTTTCTCTGTTTAAATCCTATGATAATATATTTTCACTGATGGAGATGCTTCTGTCAGCTCCACAGAAAGTTTTAGAAATCAGCTTTTGATTTGCTGAGCCCCTAGCACAGTTTTAGGGAGAAATAGCTAGAGAGAAGGAAGATGGGGAAAAGCCTTGGATGACAGAAGAATAAGACAGGAGAGACAATGTCCATTTCCAGCTATTTCTTGTGGCACAGTTGTGTTGCAGGCATAACAACACAATGCTTCCTGTTCCCTGGCTCTGCTGCTTGCCTGGGCAGCAGAAATGCTCCTTGTCCCATTTTATGTGTGGTTAGGCTGAATTCATTAATGTTCAGAGGTATTCCAGTTCCATGGTAGCACAAGGAAGATCAATAAATAAGTAAGAACAGTAACTTACATCTATGGTTTGAGTAGGCTTTCACAAAGAAAATATTTTCAAATGATGGCAGGGGTCAGCTGTGGCAATTCCATATTTCCCATAAGGAAATTTGAGATTATATTAACCTTGGGCTATCCACTCAAAAAGCCCCTGTGGAAATACACCTGTATTGCTTTCCACACTGCACTGAAATCTACTTTTATTTCATTTTCAGCAGTTAGGGTGGCATTTCAGCAATAGCCCTATTCTTGTATTTATGAACTAAGAGAAGCAAAACTGCTCACTGCTGAGCCCAGGAATCCTCTTCCAGGAAAACTGAGATCAATAACAGTTATCAAGTCTTCATTTATGGGAGTGTTAAATGACCACAAAATCCTGATGTTCTTCAATTGATAGGTTATGCTTAAAACTGAGCTATCTACCCCTTGCCCCCCACCCCAATCCACCATAGTCAGAAATTTTGATATTTGATATCATTTTAAACAGTCACTTTCAGTTGTTGCAATTCCTTTTTAGCTGGAGACACTGTATTACAGCAGTACCAGTAAGTTAAACGATAGTTTCCCTCACCAACCTCCTCCTTCCTGCATGTCGTGGAAGGTGGGAATGAGATGATGATCCTTGAGGCTCGTTTATCATCCAAAGCAGGGATTTACAATTATTATTGCAGTTACATTTGGGTTTTGGTAATCAGCAAAAAGGGAAGTGCACACCCCAACCAGAACAGAACAACACCTGAAAACTGAAAAGTCTTGCATGCAGATGTGTTTTCAGTTGTCTTTATTCCCTCAGTTTAAATGGAAAAGAGGGATTTGGGAAAGCTTAATTTAACAAAATAATATTATGCTTTCGTTCCTTAAAATGAATGAATTATTTGGATACTTAGCAGTATAATGTCTTTGAATAATGCTGGTGCTTAAGTTAGAAAAAATGATATTGTCAGTGTGCTGTGTTTTCCTCCTATGATGTTTTTACCAATTTGGCATTTATGGGAAGCAATATCATTGTTGAGAAGTTTCCAAATTGCTTTTTATAGAAATCCGCAGAAATTAAATCTCCTCCTTGTTATGAAAATGAAGCGATGTCTTGAGACACTGGTATATTAGCACAAATCTGTGGAGACAATAAGCCAAATTCTGCTGGCAGTTATCGTGCCTCCACTTCTAATAGCTTCAGGAAGCCCTGCTAGGTGTAGGCTGTTGCAGGGCATTGTAAATAAGCATCTGCTTAACTACAGAGTGCGAGCAGCAGTAAGGGGCAGTGTAGCATCCCTGCCCTTTTCCCTGTCCCCTCGGACCAAGGGACTCAGTCATACTGGCAGGACACACACAGAATGGGTTGGAAGACAGGCCAGTTCACAGGCAGTCCAGGCAAGCCATTGTTTAGAGAGGTGCAGTGCACAATTATAACTCAGAACCATAATGGGTCTTCATAGCTGAATTTAAACCACATAAAAGTGCTCTATGTGATGCGTTTAAATTCATTGACGGAATTAAGGCAGGACTAAGGCAAGTGCATGATTGATTTCCACAAATACAATCAAATCTAAGAGATGGAGGAATGCAAGATGGATCAAAATTTAAGACCTGATTTACCTACATCAGATATTTAATGGGATGCCTAATTTGATTGCTTCACCAAAAACTACTCACAGTAGTAAAGCCACTGACTAAATGTCTGCGTAATCAAGGGATCTGCGTGCATCTACATCTTGATTTCCATGTACAAATAACCAGCAATTAATGGTTCACAATGACTGCAGGGAATGGTTTAGGGTTCAAAATGGCAACTCTAGGGTTTGGGGGGTCTTTTAGCATTGTTTCACTATGTTTTTAGGAGTATAGACAGACTTGTGCAAGTCTACATAAAGAGAAGTTTTTTAACTTGGTTCGCAGAAGGCTCTTCATGACTATAGCTAGAAGCCATATCACTCCAGCAATGCTGGATGCTTTTAATAATGAGATTTAGGGTCTTAATATACTCAACATATTAGCCTGATTCTGTGTAGCCTAAGTGTCCCATTACGTGGGTTTGTTAATAAAAAATTAGGAAAGATCTTTAAATAGAGGGATGACAGCTGTTGTATGTATTTTGCAGCAATCACAAGGCACTGTATACTTTCTTTCTGGGATTTAACACATTTCTGAGTGAAAAGTCAGCAGTCACTACTGGCACACTTTTTTTTTTTTTTTTTTTAATTTGTCTCATTGCAATGTGTATGAAGTATATTAGAATATCAGACCAAGAGTTTGAAAATACTGCTACAGCCTCATTATTTTTACTATAGTATTTCCATAGTAGTGAGTCATCAATTACATTAAGTCTTTTTATTTCCCACAGCACAACTACAACAATTAAAATTAAGGGTGTTATGCTCACAGTCCCTTTCACCACTCGTTTGAGTGTGGGCAAACTTTGGCTGTTTCCTCACTGTAACCTTTACAAAGCAACCGATAAACATTATTTTTGTTTTAATGACTCCCAAATAATGTCATATTTAAATGAAATGCAGTTTGCCTCAGCAGGGTTCTTTGAATTTATGAGCATTTTTGTCCCATATCCTACAATAATGTGACAAATATTTGCATTTTTACTGTTTTCTTGAATACTTTTAAACACCCATTTTTAGGAGACTTCAGATTGCTTTTGAACATATTCGAATGCATTTTTAGCTATCACCAAGCTTAAAATAGGAACCCTTTTTTCAGCTTATCTTTATTAAACACCTGTAAAAATCAGTGGTATTTCTTTTTTCTTATAAAGCTTTCTTCCTTTAACGAATGCCAGAAATGCTGCACTGTTTGTTCCAGTATGGGCTTCTTTTCCTGGCAGTAATGGGCAGTAAATGGTCCGGTAATGTCTCTTCCATACACACAGGCATTTACCTGCCTGACTATCATAAACAGAAGCTTAAAATTGTAATGAAATGCATCTGATCTTTAACTGCAATCAATTAATATTAGAAATATTAGGCAGCTTTTAGAAAATATCCAGAACGAAGTCTTAGTAACTGGTCATTCTGTATAAATTATCGTACTTACAATAAACCTCTGATCTAAAGAGCAGGTGGCCAGGTATGACAGTGGCAAATTATTTATATTTTCTTATTGAATATTCACTTTCCCTTTTTTAAAACCATGAGTTTGTTTGTCAGGGGAGGGATTTTCTTGGTGTTTGGGGTGTGTTTGCTCAGACAGGTACTTCAGAAGAAATTTTATTATTCAGCATCTTTATAATGTAAGTGTGGAGTTAGCAGCTTGATCTTGCTGTTCTTGGAGGCAGTTTCACAGAGTTCGTCATGTCTTGGCTGGGTTAAGTTTTCTGTTTTCATATGCTTCTTTTTTCAAGAATAAAAATTGGCTGATTATTTTTAAAGCAATGTTTTCATGTGTTGAATCAAATTTAAAAAACTCAATCACATTAATTCATGTATCTCCATACAATCATACTAAGATCTCTCTAACATTGACAGAAGTCAGTGGGAAGGTTTCTGTATTGTTCTCCTGCAAAAAATAACTTCTCTGTATGGTTTTTAGTCAAAAACCCCAACCAAATACCCTGTACAGAATTTCGTAAGTGAATGCAAATAATTTCAATTAAGATTGTGGTTACTTACCATTCTGCGTTTGAGCGCTGTGCTAGATGTTGGTTAAAATTAGACTTCCTTAATGGACTAGTGAGGGAAGATAGGAGTGAAAACAAGAAAAAGATGACAGAAGTAAATACGCTCATAAATAGAGAAACGGCGTGTTTGCTTTTGTGGCCTTTGATCAAGCCCAGGAGTTTACTTTCAAAGGACATTGCAGGATGCTTGGGAAAGGAACAGCCACCCGGCGTAATTGGAAGGGGGGAAGGTGTGCAGCACGGCGGCTGCTGCTGCTCCTGCTCTCTGATAAGATTGTAAGAGTTGCCAATATCAGTATTCAGCCTTGTAGCGTGTCAGGGCGCTTTCATGTGAACTGAAGTGAACTGTCTGTACGCGCTCTCCTCCCGCGCTCCTTCCCAGCGCTCGGCGCCGCATTGAAGTCAGGGGAGAGGAAAAAAAGATTTGAGGATTGCCCAATTTGTTCTGACATAAAGAGATGTTTAGCTCTGTGAAAGGTGGTGGAGGCAGAGTGCCTGACTGACATTTCAACAGGCTGTCTGCTGGGATTGCTCACTTCATGTCCCTTCATATTCCTGCTGTGTCCTGCGCGAGTGCTCTTGTCTAATCTTCACAGCGAGAGTACCAAGAGTCCCCTGGGCTTCGGTGCTCAATACCTTGTTAGACGGGGCGTACGATGCCATAGCTCCTTCTTTTGTACTCGCCTTTGCTCTAATGTTCCAGGCTTCTTTCAAGTCCAATTATTTTATTTTTTTTAAGGGATTTGCTAAAATAACTGTGTATATCTCCTAATCTTGGTCTTCTCTCGGCAATGCTAGATTTGGGTGATACTAGGTAGAAACACGTGGAAGGGAAGAGAATAAAACATCCCAGTAAGCCAAAGCTTTAAGCATCATTCTGTGCTTTTGTTTTTAAATTAAGATGTGTTGACCTCCTTTGGCTGGTTTAGAAAACAGACGAGAGAAAATACTCATGGAACAACCCGTGGGAGGTATAACATGTTGATAACAAAGCTGAGGCAGTGCCTGATCAGGAATGCTGCACTCCATACCAGAGGCTGCAGTGAAGTTTAGTTGTTGGGGGGCTGTGTGCTTTTACAATTCCAGACGTGCTGTGATGCATTCTGGCATGCCACATCCTGTTAGATCACATCGGGGCAGCCCACGGAGCCAAATAACACGAAGAACATGAATTAATGAGAGCTAATGCTCACCTCTTTTTGCAGGAGCATTATCAGGTACCTTGTTAGCCACGGTTCCTATCTAGATTCAATCCTCCTAAAGCAGAGATGATATTAAAGATAGATATATTATGGTTTGGACAGATAGATATGTTATTTTTCATTAGTCTTCTCAAAACACATTAATTAATGGATTTTATTTATTATTAATCATCCTTGTTAAGCCGTTAAAATTATTCGCATATTGCATTTGTGGTCTTCCCTTACATCTTTTTAAAGGCACTTCTTTTCCTCAAGTGTAATATTGCTGGTGACAAAAAGCAGAATGGTAGCATGCTCTTTGCTTCCTGCAGATCTGGGATCCCCATGCTACGATCCCAAAACCACATTGCAGAGATTCCATAACATATGGCTGCCACTGCTCAAGCTTTCCCTCAGTTTCAAGTTTTGATAAACATCTCTTCATCTCTCTTCATCTGGAGATGCAGTTTTAAAAAGGGGGTTGATGGATCTCAGACACTCCAGAAGAGGCTCACACGTACATAAGGATCATTTATAAGGATACCAAGGAGGTAGTGCCAGCTGTGCCCATCTTAGTAGGTTGGGTATCCCAAACTCCTGTGGGTATTTCAGTGTGAAGAAGCACACTAGCAAAATGTCTTCACCCTTCAGGCTGTGGTCCAACAGTTAGTGATATATGTCTAATTTAGGCATGTGAGCAATTCAAGAGATGTGTGGAGGCAAGTCGTGTGTCGTGTTACATACATGTCGTGATTTAGTGCATCGGATGCTAAGCAAGAGCTGTGTGCTCCCAGTAGGAAGGAAGCCAGTGCATGTGGGATGTTCAGAGGTACAGACAGACAGATGCCTGTCTGTGTGTGTGTGTGCTTACAGGCTTGCTTCCTTCCTGCTTGCTTTTGTGTGCACACACATACCATTATGGAATATTTCACCTGTATCATTAATTTAATTGTTTTATGAAACTTGCCTGTGCAAGCATAGCAGTAAAGCCCATGCTGTTAACTGAGGTTGATTGTTTCCAAACAGCTGATTACAGAAGTTACCATCAATTTAACAGAAGTTGTGTTTATTTAAAAATTGACTTAAAAGACAGTAAATGACTTGATGACTCATTAAATCAATTTAAAAATTGACTTAAAGTGCAGTAAGTGACTCATTATATTAAGCTATAGAAAGACACCCAATAAAAAGAAGAAAAAAAAAAAACCTGGCAGGAAGTTGTAGCTTTGTATCCTGATTTATTTTTGTTCAGAATAAAATGGTCTGATTACCAAAAGTGGATGCAAGGACATCTACCTGACTATTATGAAATACTCAGGTAGTAAAAGCACTGCCATTAAGCAAGGGGCCAAGTGTCACTGAAATACTTCCTTGATTTTTATATCAATAAATGAAGTTTACAATAATGCTTTGTCTGGGATATATCTAGCTGCATACCAGGATACTATTAAGTTACTAATATTGAGTAACTGTTCTATATGTCTCTAGATTTGTTGAACATAATGTCTATATGTTAAACAGTTTTTTTATGGTATTTAAAAATTGACATTTCAAAGAGTGTAATAGCATAATGAAATGTAAACTGAAAACAGGAATGAGTTAATTAGACTAATGATCCCTTGACTCCTTTATTAGCCAGCTCTTTAGAAATTGGGATTAGTTTTGTTTTCTCTGCTGAATAAAGACAGGAAGGATGATGTTGATTCTAGTAAATGACAGCACCAGAAAAAATTAGTGTTTTCCTGTTCGTTATGGGTTTCATCATGCAAGATAAAAATTTAGCCTTCCTGCATGCATACCTTATTTTGTTACACTTTAAGTTTCACTTGGATTGAAAGAGAAATCAGGAAAATAATTTAGGAATGCCTACTGATTTCATATAATGATTTTAAGGGTGATCCACTCTATGTGATTTCTGGACTTGAAATTTTATGACTCTTTGTGAAAACCTGGAGTAGACTGGATTTGAATTTAAATGAAGTCTTCAGAAAAGGCGAGCTTGACAACTTTTTGATCTGGGTTTTGAACATTTAATTTCTCCTCTCTATAAGACAGTGATTTGCACATCTCTCTTGCTTTTAAGGGCTATCAAGAAGCATGAGAATTATCTCTATAGTAGTTCAAACCAAGCATGCACAGAGAAACAAAATCGTTTTTACGACAAATAGGAGGATTCCTAAGTCAGCAGCTGTTAGCAAAACAACATCATTAAAACTTCCAGCAATTCCAGACCTTGCTCTCGGGACTCGCTCAGGCCAAGCAAAACCTTAAATAAAGTGCTGAATTATAGGCAGGAAAAAGAAAACCAGAATTTAAATTGGTAGGAATTAGCGATGATTCACTAAGCTAATTTCTGCCCTCTGTTTCCCTTGTGTGATGGCGCGTGGAGCGGCGCTGGGATGAGGGAGGGCAGAGCAGGAGCTGCTGACAGCCAGCTTTTAAGTTTGGATTCTTTCTGGTAGATCTTTATCCTGCAAAGTAATGAGCTCCTCAGCTTCCCCTGAAACCTATAGGTAGGTATAGAGGGCACCCAGCGCCGTGCAGGATCAGATCTTTAACGAATGCCTGAGGAATACAAAATTTATCACACAAATGAGGCGACAGAGAGGAGGTGGCAGCAGCTGAGTTATGAAGCTTTTTACTTACAGGCAGGGTTCGTTTGCTATCCTGCACGCCCTTGTTAAGTGTTCTGCGAGCACCACGCTGAAGCAGAAGTAATAATGCCACTTGTTTATAGTTCAGCATTTCCAGCTTTCTGGGGGGCGCTTTTGGAGATGTGTGGAGGAGTGGCAGTCAGCAGACTTGGGTGTCACTGCTCCTCTCCTCCTTTGTGGAAAGGAGCATCTGGAACCCATCCCATGCCTGTTGGTTGTTCCCTAGGTGCTGCCTGGTGGCTCTTTGGTGTGAGACTCACTGGGTGCTTGGTTTTGGCCTGTCCTGGGCAGGGGTGCAGCCCGTGTGTCGCACGCGGCAGAGCCGAGCGCCGCTCGCGGTCCATCGCTGTGCCTGACCTTGCGGCTCACTGCTAATTCGAAGTAGTGGAATTAAAATTTTCCATTCTTTTGCATTGTCATGTCTCACGTTGATAAGCGCAAAGAAATGTAAATAAAAAAGACCTATTTCACAACCCCAGCTACAACCTTTTTGTTTTATGACAAAAGACAGTTAATTAGCATACTAGCAGTAAGCAGCCTTCCCAAACTCGTGCTAATTATGTATTCTGTTGACCGTGACTCCAGTCATAAGGTAATTGGCTTGCAGCAACATGACATTTCAAATCATCTCTTGAAATTACATCAAAAAGCCAGCCTGTTTTGTTTTGATAGGGGAACAATCAATTTGATAAGTGGTAACACAGCTCATTGTTTCACATTAATTAGACTAATTGCAGCATGTTAGCCTCTGAAATAGACAGAACTTGGAGAAGACAAAGGCTGTGGCCTTTAGCATGCAGTGCATGTGGTGGTTCCACTTGCTTGCACATACTGTAGGCAGAAAACAGAGTTGTTAGGATTCAGCCTTGCGGGAGACTGGGTGTTAACAGTGGTTTGATGTGTTATGCTTAATCCACTGGCTTTCAATTATAAGATCTACGTTCAAAAAATCCCAGAGTGGAAGGGGGGAAGGAAAAAAAAAAGCCATTTCGATACGAATGGTGACAAAGTTTTTGGTGATCTTCTGTTTTGTGTCTCCTGAAAGATGAAGCAGAGATCTGGTCACAGGATCTCTTCTATGTTGTGGCACTGAGGGACATGACTTAGTGGTGGACTTGGTACTGCTGGGTTTATGGTTGGATTCAATCTTCCAATCTAAATGATGCTATGACTCCATGTTTATGGACTATAAGACCTTTCTTTGAGAAGGCTTTACTTTCGTTCTTGCTTTTCCTGCCCATTCCTACTAATGTTTGTTTCTTAGGATACCTCAGTTGGGCTATTTTTATTTTCACTATTATATTTACTTAAGAATAACATGTGGGGAAAAAAAATAATGTGTAGTGGATGGATTACTGGAAACAGATAGTAGAGATACATAACCCACCCACGCGTTTCTAATTTAGAGCATCTTTGCCCGCTGTTGAGATTACCAATTGTACTTAGCTCTGTGATGATTTTTATGATCAAGCTATGTCATCTGTAGATTGACATGACCAAATGAATTTCACTTGTGACCTATTTGAAATGTAAACCAAGGTTTTAAGAGATGAAAAGTTTAAGGGGTTATCTCAGTCCACGGGCTAGGCTGACTTGATTGCTGTTCACAGCTTGGTACAGTGGTTCTTGCACCTCAAACCCAACATCAGGCCACTGGATATGCAAAAATGTGTTCTTTGACCAGTACATTGCTAGTGTGTTTGGTAAGCAGGGTCATAGTCAGCAACTTTTCAAAGACTGAGAAGCATCAGAAACCGAATTCTAAAACTGCGTGAATGCTGATGAAATCATATGCATGAGACAAACTCTGCCTTTTATTCTACAGTTCTGTAGTCCACCTGTACCATCAGAGCATTTTACCTTTTGTAATTACCTCCATTCAGCAAAATCTTTCATCACTTAAAAAAATGTAGATTAAAAACAAACAAAAAAAAAAAAGAGAGAGAGAGATTGGGACACAATTCTTAATCATTGAATTGCTTACATGAAAGCCATAATTCTTCAGTTGCTCTCAATGGAAGACAAGATATTTCTTTTGAAATGAGGTGAGGAAATTTAGGCAAGTCTGGGTACAGACATTTTTTCTTCTGTTACTCCCCCTTACACACATGGCCCAGTCATTGACTGGTTAGTAAAACCTGTGGGGCAGAGATTTTGATAAATTCACCTGTAATCTGTCTTTAGAGAAGTGTAATTTCATTTAAATCAAAGACTTTGTTCTAACAGCTGAATGTTCTATTTGCTCACAGAAGCTCTATTTTTAGTAGTTTTGCTCATGGTTATGTTGGCCCCTTAGCAAATGTCATAAACTGTGTTTTAGATCCAGCTACCAGTGACTTCATACCACTGATTTATTTCTATCACTTACCAGCAAGAATGTATATTTTTAAAATATATCCTATGAGATTCATTCCTCTCCATCTCCTCTCTCCTGTGCCTCCCTTTACTTTCCTCCTCCTTCAATATTTAAACCACCTTTCACTGAGCTTAAAATTATGCCCGGATTAGCTATGTAACTACCCTAATGTGCTGCTCTTACTAAAAAGTCCTGGGCATATACAGGAGGTGAATTGGAAAGAAGCAGAAGATTGGAGCCTTTTAGCATTCAGCTTAAGTGCTGGTTCCACTTGCCTGAGCACAAGCTGGAGCCAGTGCTGTTGGGATGCAAGCCTGCACCCTCGCTGTCACTGCTGGTCCTTCTGTAGTCAGGTTCCTGCTTGGAGCAGAGCAAATCTTTGCTCAGTTAAGCGAGCGTCAGTCACTGGCAAGCTTGGCTGCCAGCCCAGGTTTGTTAGACTTTTCTGTGCTGCACCTGAATGAGATATTGAGAAGACATGGCTACCTAAACAGAGCCTAGAAGCAGTAGATGTATAAAAAAAAATAATTAAATTGTCAAGGGGATGACAGAATAATTTTGAGGATATAACTTACACTTCCAGTGTTCGCCTGGGAGGTTTGCAGTAAGGAACCTGTGCTGCCTGCTCGGTGACACGTCCTGTGTGATCTTGTTTGAATACCTTTCTCTATTTTCTTGAAATTCAAGACTAGAAGGTATTGCTGACTTCTGACTGAGAAACAGGGGCACGGGCAAAATGTAGCTTAGCAAGCTGAATTGATACCATCCTGCAAAGGTGCTGAGCTCGTTCAAAGGCACCAAAGGACTGCGTTTGGTTTACGTCAACAGTAGGCACTCAGCTGCATGTAGGATTGTGCTTTTAAATTGCTTGGCTATTATCCAATCAAAGTCAACAGGGCCATCTTGAAATGGAAAAGGAATGGTGAAAAATAAAGTTGCAAAGTTTTTGGGTTATGTGAAGGCACAAGCAGTGGATATTCTGCAGAGCAAGTTGAGTAAAATCAGGGACAGGGTAAAAAGAGACAAAATAGGAATAGTTTTTAAATAGGAATTGCTGGCAGAGCTATTAATCATTCAAGTCTTTGAGCTGTAAGGATTGCATGAGCAGAGCTAATACGAAAGAAGAGAGATACTTTGCTGATATCCTGAAACAGACTATTAAAAGCAACAAGGAAAATTAAAGGGAGATAGTGTCTGAACAGATTAATGACATATAATAATAATAATAATAATAATAATAATAATAATAATAATAATAATAATAATAATAATAATAATAATAATAATAATAATAATAATAATAATAATAATAATAATAATAATAATAATAATAATAATAATAATAATAATAATAATAATAATAATAATAATAATAATAATAATAATAATAATAATAATAATAATAATAATAATAATAATAATAATAATAATAATAATAATAATAATAATAATAATAATAATAATAATAATTTTAAAAACCCCAAATCTATAGACAAACCCCAAATCTCTTCAACTATCCAAATCCCCATGTGTGACTGTTTTTTTGTATGGGACAGCCTTGTAATAATCAATTTTGCAAGGTGCTGGTCTTGTTATACAGTCTGGGCTCTGAGCTTTGACTCTGATCTCATTTACACTAGTCAAATAAATCAAACTTTCTGCTGTTTCTCTGGCTGTACACTGCAACAGTGACCAGAATGTGGACTGTGCTAGAATCTATGTGGCTTTTAGCAGAAGATTTCACAGCACTTCTGAAGCAGGTTAGAAAAGGAAGAGAAAAAAGCATTTGTCATTGCTGTCTAAGGTAGGCCACCACCTGCTCTTTGCAGACTGCCAAACTAAATGGAGATTTGGTGCAGATAGGGGCTTTTTGTCTGAAAAGAGGAATCAAGAATCTGTGAATATAAGACAGAAACCTGAGACATAACTTGTATTATCTTATTTCTTGTCAAAATCTACATCATCGTCTTTGAAATGATGGCATCATTGCAGTAGATTCAGGACAAACTGAACACAGGTTCAGGACTTTGCACAGGAGATTAATCTTTTCCTTGCATGGGATGTTTCTTTTTTAAAGTCCTCTTCTTGCTGTTTCTATGACCTTCCACCCCCAATGTGCAATCGTAGCTATTTAATGAAAAAAAACAAACTTAGATTCTGCACTGACCTGGACTTGTGAAACAAGCAGGGTTTTCAGTGAAGCTTTCATAAGCTATAAATCAGTGTAAAATTTAGCTCATATTACATTCTCATTGAAAATGGGTTATATGATAATTTATGTTGAGCTGATCATAACTAAGCACCTCATAGTAGTGTCCTTCAAAAAATTTTAATCAAGATTGTCTTTCTCTCTCCACCTCTCTTGGTGCAATTTCAAGAGGTTTATTTGCATGTCAATCCGCACGTGTCACTGGAGTTATTCCACTGAAGCAAGCACAACATCCTGGCTGCGTACGTGTTTTACAGCAGCATAATGTCAGGTGACTCTCTGCATTTATTTCTGATTTGTGCTAGTGGAAGAGTCAGGCCCTTAATTCTCTTAAGCCCTGAAAACAGAGGTATTTCCAAGTGCCTGTCAGATCTATTTTCCAAGCCTCTGTGCTTTGCAGTGACTCTGCAATGAACAATGCAGGGAGAGAAACTGTGGATCCTATGAAAATCACTGAGCTAGTCCAACCTTTTATTTGTAAATCAGTGTCAAAAAGTGTTTCTAAGTATGTTTGATATTTACTTTTAGATGCCTGTTTTCTCTTGAGGTTTTTCCCCCATTTGTTGTACAGTGAACAGCAAAGAAATTCCAGAGAGGTCTTGGGCAGCAAATACGTGGAGAGACCTCTCCAGGACCAAACTGCTTAAAGCTCTTTACATCAAGGACCATCTTATTTTACAGTATTTATGCAATATTTAATATGGTAGGGTTGTACAGCGAGGACAATTGCTCCATAATTGGTGATAATTAACAGTTTCCCACTTAAGTGTGTATAATCAAGACAAACAGGGTGGGGAGAGGTGTGTTGGTAAGAGTGGGTGTGTCAATTTCTCATGCAGGCTTTTTTTCTTTTTCATAATTAAAGGCTTATAGTATGAAGTTACAAATGGGTGGACTCCTAGTAGAATCCTAGAAAGGATAAACAAGGTTTAAGCAGATTTTGAATGGATATTGAAGACAAAGATTATGAGCTATGACCAGAGAAGTTTGACTCGAGAAGCTCAGCAGAGCAGAGTTTTAGTTAGACTAAAGCATTAAGCTCACTACGTGTGAAGTTTGACAGCCAAGATCTAAGTAGTTTCCATGGCATGGTGAAGCTTTGGATTTGAAGGTAGGAGACTTGGGATTTGTTGAGGAGTAGGAAAAGCAAGGTACAGAACACACAGTTGGACAGTGGTAGTTGTAGCCACAGGAGGTGAAGTGAACTGGGGAGGCTGGGATGATGGAAGTAGAAACACACACTTAGCAAATTGCTCTGTATGGAAAAACGAGGAGATGCTCAGTGTATTTGCCCCTGGAGCCTACAAAATCAGTAGTCACTACCAGGCTTCAGATTTTGTAAGTCTCATAAAATTAGTGGAAATAAAACCCAAACCACTCTCTCCTTTCTCCCACCCTTTTTGCTGCATAATGGTTTTATTTTATTGGGGTTTTATTGTTTGGTTTCATTTGTTTGTGGGGGTTTTTAGTTGGTTGGTTGGTTGGTTTTGGTTGATTGATTTTTTTAACTTTTCCTTTCTGCCAGTAAACATTAAAAGTTCAGGCTGAGGTATTTCCAAATTTCTTTTCCTTCCCACCAGTTGTTTCTGGCTGTGTTCCAGAGAAGGAGAGAAGATGACAGGTTTTCATTGGTCACTTAATTGTGTATGTCCATTGGTTTTTATGACTTTCAAATTTATATTTTTGTGTGCTTAGGGGCTTTTGTGACAAGGTGCTAATGGGTTCCTGGCTGGGCAAGCACCTGTGTCAGAAAGTGTTTCATTGTGTCCCTGGTTTTTCCACCTCTGACTGCTTTTATTAGCTTGCATATATACCTTTATTGCAAACCCCAATGTGTTTTTGTTGGGGGAGGAGGGGGGGAAAGGAGGAGAGGGGTTTATGGGCATATAATCTTCTTGTACACAAAGGAAACTATTAATTTTATGTGGAAAAGAAGCTTTTAATATAGAGAGAAAGTGGGAGTTGGAAGATGAGGTAGATGTGCCTGAGAGACAAGAAAGCTAGGAGATCCCAAAATGACTTGGACCACTGACTTGTCCAGGAGTTTTTCTCATATGATCTGAGAAGTTCTGCAGGTGGACTGTGGGAGCTGGTAGGTGTCCAGCTGCTGGAAGATCTCATTTCCCACTGCTAGGCTGCATGGAATGGATGATAACTGTACCCTACATGGTTTCCTAATAAAGTGCTTCCAAATGAGCACTTGCTGTAGCTGCTCCAGCCTGATGATTGTGAAAGCAAAGAGAAATGGCATCTGTGGCTTTAAAAGGGAAGCAAAACACCCACAAGGTGATCTCTGCATTAGACTCTAATCTACATTAGGAAGGAGACCTTAAATCCCCTCAAGATACTGTATTTAAACCTCTGCTCCTGTTGCAGTAATGCAAATTCTGTTTCAGTAAAGAAGATAAAGGCTAACTTCTTTTTTTTTGCTTATTTTGATGATATTTCCTCTAATTTAAGTTATATATTGATGACCTGATGCATTTTGGGAGATGAGGTTGGGTTCCCATCTTACTTCTATGCAATAATTTAGCATTTTATTCCAGTCCAAATGTGGAAAAAAATTTGTTGCAGAATTTGGCCATTTTAGCACTACAGCTAAATAAATGACTGTTACAGAGTATTCTGGCCCTTGTTCTAAGTAGCTGTCATCACCTCTTTTAATGGAAAATTATTAGCCTTTTTTATGCTTCCTAGTTTGCTCTTGCTTGTGGTTTTGCCCTCTATACTTCTCCAAAGGTAAAGACCTGCTGATCAACTTCTAGGTGAGGGAAAAAAACAAGGTTTAGTGGGCTTGAAGTCCCTTAAAATAGAAGTAGAATAGCTTTAGAAATGTGTTTAGTCAACAGACCTTCTCAATAGAACAAAGACCTTAACTTCCAAATCTGTAGGACAAGATATGAACAATAAAGGATCTCTTGAGACCCATAAAGTGTATCCTGGCATAGGTCTCACAAATGGGGTTTGTATGTTAGTTTATACAGACATGTTATAACAGAGAGATGGCCAAGAATAGGGGAACAGGATATATAAATGAGATTTTTATGACCCAAATGTGCTTATGAAATGTAGGACAGACTGGATTCAAAATCAGTTCCATATTGTGGGACCTGCCTTTAACCCTGGATTTGCAGGTTTTTTCCATTGTGTTCCAAAGACAAAAGACTATATGATGCTACAAAAAAAATCATTATATCTAAGCTTCTACAAATTTAAATACAGCTATTGTTTTTCATTCCCTTTCCAGACAGATTAGCAGAAACAATACTGCATGGGTTTGTCCTTTCCAACTGATAGACATCTTTCATAATTTTAACTGATCTATACACATCTTTCCTAAAAGGAAAATGTCTATTAAAAACCAAATGTGTCTGATTACTGCTGGTCTGGTGATGATGTATGGAAGGTTTTTTCTCTATACAAGGAGATAGATGATTTTTCTTGAATTTTTCTGTCTCTGTTTTTTTTTTTTTATTTTTGTTTTTGCAAATGCTACTTTATTTTGGTGGTTGGTTTTTAATTCAGCAGTGTATTATAAAAGCTTGTCCCCTTAGAAGCTGTCCATCTACCCCTGGCTAATAACAATGACAGTGCACTGGGAGCTCATTTAACACATGGGCTGGACTGCAAGCTGTGCCCTGCTCCTTTTGCTGGGAAAGCAGCTGCCAAGATGCCTTTTGAGACTCTTTGGGCTGACTTCTCCTCTGTCCCAGCACTGCTGTACATTGCAGCAACTTCAGGGCTCCTCTGTTTGTAGATGACTATTCATACATGGTACCCACAAAACCAACAAATCACAGAAAGAAATCTGTTCTGGTGGTCTCTGTCCAAACCCCAGCACGGTGCTGAGGAAGCAAGGCAGCACTTCTGAGGTGGGTATTTGGGGCTTGAAGCTTGCGCCTTGAGTCCTCATAATCTGTTGTCCCCACAACCAAATTCACCTTCCAGATATGCTGCTGTGAGAATTTGAGTAATTCAATGTCATTAATTAAGTTATTCTAGAATTACTCCAGTGTAGCTGTGAACAAAATTAAACCTCTAGTCTGTTCTGGGAAATTAGACAGATCTGTTTTTTTCTAAGTGGTTTCTAATACATTTCATTAGGAAATTATTTGATGAATGTCATCTAATCTTTGGGGATTGGTACAGTGTCTGGGGTTTGAACACCCTGACAATTTGTTGCTGGCCAGAAGGAATGAAAGGCTAATTTCTGCACAGAACACTTCAATATTTCTAATCTTCTTTTTTTTTCCCTAAAGTGTAGAATGCTTTGAAGGTGTCATAAATACATAGAATAGGAGATTCATCCCTAAGGACTTCAGAGTGCTGCAACTTTTTTACCTAAATGAGTTTAGCTCAGTTGTTTGGAGCATGGTGCTAATAACACCCAGGTTGTGGGTTCCCCATATGGGCCAGTCACTTAAGAGTTGGTCTTGATGATCCTTGTGGGTCCCTTCCAACTCAGAAAGTTCTGTGACCTGTGATCTTAAAGCTTAGCCTTGTCATGATATTTGTTTGTGTCTGTGTCAGTTCTTGTAATTTCCACCAGTAAACAGTCTGCAAGTGAGAGGCAGAGATTCAATTATGATTTTCTTAAACTGCATTAAAAAAGAAATCACCTAGGTGTTGTTCTGCATGACTTCACAGTTTCTAAGGTCCCAGAAAAACTTTATGCTAAGGCTGATGCAATATTCTTGGCCAAAGAACAACTTATCTGAGTTCACTGGAAACCCGAAGGGAGGTGAATCCACCAAGGTCAGTGGCACAATTATATAATTTTTGCCTTATGAATAAACAGATGTTCTATTTCATGAGTATTCACACCTATAGTATTGGACATTAGGTGAAGTATCCCGACCTGCTGATGCATCTAAAACAGGTTTGTTGCTGCCAAAGCCAGGGAAAATTTCTAAATTCTGTTGGATGCAGTAAAAATGCGGAATATGTCACTTTTGTTGAACTTCAATCCTATTTCACTCATGTTTGGAATAGAGGAGTAGACCAGGGTCTTGGTTAAAATTGCAAACTTCTTCTGTTTTATTCTGGGGTTGGTTTTTTTTAGATTTGTTTGTCTTTGGTTTTAAATATTAGTGGGATGCTTTGGATTTTTGCAAACTCAAGTGAAATCTGGCCCACTGGACTTCTGTTGCTTCCTCAAACTAGGACTTAATTAAAGAATGTTGTTAAAAATTAAAAATTCTGGCCGTATACAGGAAACAAAACAACTAGTCAGCCAAGCAGTGGGCCTTGAATTGTGCTTGGGGCCATTTTTTTTCAGATACTATTACTGCATAATTCATTTTTTCTGCATCAAATTGATATATCAGATTTTTCTGGTTTCTCCAGTTATTCTACATGACTCTGATGATACTGAAAAGAAACTATCCCTGTTTTGGCTGGTTCTGCGTCTGTGTTTGTTTCTTTTATACCATCAGAACAATGCTGAGCTATTGAAGGTTACCTGTAACTTCAGCATAATGAATTCTTATTGCTTTGAAAACATGAGCTCTTCCCTTGTCCTGGCTTATTACTTTTAAATCCTCTTTTCTGCCATTCTCTTCTCAGGTCTGTTTCTCTTTTCTTACATGTGTGTCAGATAATTAGCTCTTCTTCCTTCCCAAATACATACCTGGCATTAAATGTGTTAATATTTGCCTGCCAGAGAAATGAGTGGAGAGGTGGCAGAGGCTCACGACAGGCAAGGAAGTTTCTGAATGGGCACATTTCTCAGTGTTTCTGTCCAGTCTTTGTCTTCTGGACTAAACTGTGTTGACTGTAATGTTGATCATAACTTGCTGGCAGCACGAAGCATCATTTCAGCTGCACACAGAAATGCACCTGCCTGGCCTCTTTGGCCGCTGCCTTCCAGTGACAGGGACAGAGTAACAGTAAGAGAATAACAAGAAGTAAGTAAGTGGAGGATCCTTTGCCATGTGTGAATTTATTTTTTTTTATATATTTCTTTCTCTCAAGATGCAAATGTTAGCCTGACAGTGGTCAAAGAGAAATGTCAAGAAAGGAAATGGAAAAGTTGGGAGTATTTATTGTGCTGGTATGTCAATCTTTTATACGCCCTGTATAAAGCCAGAAGTGTTCAAGCCTATTACCTGAAGCTTTTAAATTGTATTAATAAATGCAGTATAATCCAGTGTAGTTAGAGCCTAACCACACCTGTATGAATATATTCTGCTCTGTTAAACCACTTCTTACAAGAAAAACCCCACCCTCTGCATTTTTTGTGGAGGCACTTTGCCTTCCTTTGTGCCTTTGGTCTCCAGTCTCTGTGGTTTTATCTATAACCACCAATAGCACCTGGAGAGTTGTGTGCAAGACCTTTAACTTAATGTTCACAGTGAGCTTCACCAAATTGAGTGGACACACTATGGTTAATAAAAAGGTTTTCCTAAGGTTTAATGAGGCTCAACAACAAATGCAAACTGGGGAATGACCTTCTTTCTTTGCCTTCTTTTGAAAAAGTAGGAAAAGAAAAAAAGACAGTTTGTCCCACTAGAACCTTTCTGGAAGTACATCAGGGAGCAGCAGAAGGAAAAAGAAAGTTAGAAGAAAAATATTAACTTGTGATATTCTACATTCCTTGATACAAGGCTTATGATAATTATAAATATGTGTAATTGTTGAAGTCCCAGTGAAATCTGTTTGCTTTTATGAAGGGACTGCTGGAGAGACAGACAGATTAAGGGACTTTGAATGGGACCTGAGAGTCACTCACTTGTAAAATCAAGAACAAAGAGGAAAATTCCTCAGATTCATCTTCTGTTCTGACCCATTTACTGTGTTGTTGCAAACAGATAGAGTGAAATAACTCTGAATGTGGTGTTTAAACCAAATTTCTTAAGGAGAAATGAGCCAAACTTAAAGCTGGCCCTAGCTAAGTGAATTATTTCCTTTTTCTGACTATGACAGTTATCTTGAAATAGCTCTTTGATGAAATCCCCTCCTCTTTCAAGTCCTTGGAAAAACTCCTACGATGAGATTAATTTCATCTAAGTTTAGACATCTCTAGTGTAAACTTCTATATCCGAGCTCCACATCCTCGACTCTCTTTTTAGCTGGTGGAGAGAAACAGGGCCTTCTAGGGTGAGATTCATCTCCTTTGTTTCAGAGGGCTACTTTAGAAGGGAGAAATTCAACACTTCCAGTACCTGCCTCTCTCTCTTTCTCTCAGCTTTAAAGAGATACTAAACTTTGGTGGCATCACACTCATCTAGTCAGAGGAAACCCACCTGTTGTGACTTAGGAGGGGAATTGGATACCCACATTTTTCACTTGGGAAGACATCACTGGCTGTATGTAGGAAAGGCTGAAGATTGCAGATTGGCAGTCCATTTTGGTTGTGGTCTCAGCTGCTTTCACACCTCTACCTCTAATCTCAGCATTCTGTCCTGTGAAAATACGCTGAATTACAGAAAATCTGCTGGAGTTACATACAGGGGGTTCAAGCTTACTCTGAAAGGTACTGCTCTTGTGTGCCTACAGTGTCTTCATTCCTTTTCTTAAAGCCACAGGTAAATGCTGAGAAACAGACAACTCAGTCATTCACCCCAAAATATTCTGGGAAATATTTAAGAATCCATTCAGAGGAATGCTAAAAGACAGTAAGTTAGCCTGGTATCTCTTCTCTTCTTGGACAAGTAGTCATTCCATTCCTAGCTTAAGATAGCAATGAACCTAAGGAGAAATAGGCACAGACCATAATGAAAACTGGAAGATTTAGGAAATCATCAATGTGCAATTGCTACATGGAGATCAAGACTGATGCTGAAAGCATGTGAAGCAGCAGTGAGGATGTAGCAGCTCTTCTGCTGAGCTTTATCACAGCGTCTTGTGAAACAGATTTGATCACTTAAAGGTGGGAAGTAGCAGTGGGACTTTTTTGGGGGTTTTAAGTGAATAAAAGAGACATGCTGGGATAATACTGAAAGTGCTTTTTAAGTGCTTTCACTCTTGTGAATAAGATATCCTTTTTTAGGACATGTTGCTTAGCAAAGGCTGTCTATGCAGGGATAGATGAAATCAAGATAAAAATCCCTTGTGATTTAAAATTATCTGGTATGTTGTGGCTTGCCATTATTTACAGTGAGGGGGTTGGTCACATAATTCCTTAATTCACTGAAATTTCTCCACTAGGGAATGGGTATGTAGCAGAGCCCTTCATTTCCTTGCAGCCCTTGCTGGCCAGGTGTCTGAGTAGAGGCTGATGTTGGTCTCTCTGCCATGGTGGTCATTGAAGAGCTGAGATTAGAGCTCAAAATGACTGCTTTGGTCAGTGGGCCATCTCCTTGCTTTGGAGGACATAATTCTGCATAACTTGGCACAGCAGTTCTTAGGTGATGACTGACACTCTGGCCTGCTGGTTTCTTAGATGGTTTATTTTTCTGGGCATTAAGAAGTGGAGGTGTGGACTTAAAGGAGCAGTTGTTGTATCTGAAGTGTGTGCATGGAACCTTTCATGTCTGTAAGGACTTGATGCGTGGGTGAGAAAGGAAATCAAAGCCTTGAGAAGGTCTTAACAAGATGGAGACTGTGGGAGGAAAGCAGGAGAGAAGTTGGCAAATGATGAAGGAAGAAAGTATTTAAGTTGTCTATAACTCCTTGGAGCCTCAGGGGTGGAGGCTTCTTCTGTCCATTTAAATCCAGAATAACATAATTGCTGCTGTCCTCATATTATTCCGATGTGTGAATCAATGATGCTGTGGCTGATGTTTTGTCCCTTGAGAAAGGAATACTTTGCATGAGACTTCATCAAGGTTTACAGTCACCCTTCACATTGGTTTGATCCAGAAGAAACTTCACAAAATCTTTAGTGTAACTGTGGGACAATAGTTTGTCTTATAAGGAAAGAAGAGTCTTGGATGAAGAAGAGAAAAAACCACACCACTACCACACTCTTTCCCCACCCTCCCAAAAAAACCAAACAAAAAAAACCATCAACAAATGATAAACAACCAAAAAAGATTCATGTCTTCCATATGTTTGCAAGGGAGTAAAACAATGAACTAGCTTTTTTTTTTCCTTACAGATTTGCATAATTAGTTGCCTTTTGGGGGGGGGTATTTAACTGTAAAATATTTCAGCCTTGTTAAAATCTAAACTTGTGCTTAGCTGTTGTACCTGAAGTGCTTTAGGATTTTCTTAAGATGGATCATGTTACAGCACCTGAAGAGGCTGTTGTCAGTACCCTGTGTGATTCCATTGTGTCCCTTCAGTTCTGTCAGTTTTCCTCTTTCTTTGCCCCCTTTTTCTCCTGGTGAAAACGTCCGCTTGAGGTTTTGCTTGTGTTGTTACTTGGCAGTTTATTTCCTATAATTAACACATCTGTGCCTATGTGATCTAAAGGCAAGTGAAGATGAGGGAATGTTTTCCCTTCAGATCAGCGGATTTCAGATGTGACCCTCAACAGATGATTATCAAATGCTGAAATTCACATCTGAATAAAGAGGGTTGCATGTGTGTGTGTGTCTGTTTGTAGAAATGCTTTCTTTAGCCTAAGGGATAGCAGTCAATACTGAAAGTGAGATGAAAACTGAATTTTTGCAGAACAGAGATTTCATTTTAACTAAGTATTTTTTTTCTCTTTATTCTTCTCCTCTCTGTTTGAAAAAATGTTAAACACGTTGAGTCAGGGACAGACATTCTGTGCTGCATTAGAATAGCCATCAACGTCAGTTGAGACCATTTGGATCATGTCACTTGTCCTAAAGTGTGTAGCTGTTTTTAAAGAAAGAACATGTCATGTTCTGTACAGGGATCTTTAATGCATGAAACTTGTTTGAAGCAATAATAAATCAAGTCCTTGCTGCTAAAACCAGTGTCTGATTTTTCCCTCGTGACAATCTCTATCCTTCCGTGTGTAAAAGCTGAGACAATAGAAAGAACAATTCTGCACCCATAGGTATTGCAAATAACTATGATCACAACTAACTAAATACATAAATCTAGCAAAATAAGGAACTGAGATATAATTGTCCTATGCATTTGCCACAATGTTTAATAATGTACTCTTTTCCTACAGCCATCGTTATAGGAGGTTGCAAGCTGTGTAGAGATATTTTCATTATTCATGCTCTATTGAGTAGGCAGTTCTGCAGACATTTTTCTCACCTCTCCTAAAAAAGTGGAATAATTAAGAGCAAGCAGAGTGTTTGAGATGTATTTGCCTATCATTTTCCACTCTTTTACGCAAGTATTAGTTCTATCAGATTCAAGCCAGTTACCAGTGATGTAAAGAAAAATTGGTCTTTTGCATTTTTTTCTCTTTATTAATTACTGTTTTTGACTGTGCATAGCCATAACTAATACAAGTAAAGGAAATGTAAATGCAAATCCATTTAAATTAATCTGGAGTAGTTAAGAATTGCAGGCTATTTTAGCAGCATGACTTAGTTTCAAAAGCCCTGTGAGAAGATGACAGAAATCTTAGGCCTGGCAAATGTTATTACTGTCTACAATGAATAGTAGTGTAATCATAATTACAAATGGGTGATGTGAGATCCCCACTTGGGCTTCAGCTGAGGTTGAAGTTTAATCAGACAAAGGATTCAAGGGTTTGATTCTTTTTCACCTTGTAAAATTACTTGCTCTTTCCTCCTCTACAGATTCACCACCTTTGTATTCAGGCAATAAATTATGAGTATGAAAATGTGTATTTTTTTCCTTTTATGGATAGACAACAAAATCCCCAAAACTCAAAGGAAATTGGTGGGAAGTATCAAAGTGGCAGCACTAAGAGCTGGAGGCCCTGTACCGCAATAGGAGTGGACTGAGCCCAGAAGTAGAGCCTGGCCAGGAACATCCCAGCCTGGGTGATCTGTACTGGGATGATCAGGAAGCACCGTGTCAGTGCTCACTCACTCCTCCATGAGATTATCAACAAAGATGCCAAGCAGTGCCAGCTGAAATTGTTTGGTTTTTAAGTATTCCTGGGCTCCAGTCCACTGGGGACTGCAGAGGGACCAGAAGTGCATTTTTCATAGACCAGGGTTTGAACAGGAGGTTGTAATGACTTTGAGTTACATGGAGAAAAAACCTGACTTCGGCCAGTGACCTTGAGCTGAAAAACACGAGCCCGTTATCAGCACCTTGAACCGTGATGTCGCTTTGTATGGTTTTGCTTATGTAGATTGGTTTATTTATTTTTTTAATCTGGTGCAACATAGTAGAGGTAACCATCAGTTTGTTATAAACCCGAGTGCTCCGTTGACCTTTCTCCTTCCAGTCCAAGTAGGAAACTGAGGTAGCAATGCTTGTTTGTTGTTCCACTCACTGGGCTGCTGAGAACTTGCAGTTTCCAGCAGCTCAGCTCCTGGAGCGTGGAGGCACAACACGCAAACTGTTGTGATTTGTTGCCATGATGACAGTGTCAACTTAACTACAGCTGACNGAGAAGCAGGCTGGAGCGTGGAGGCACAACACGCAAACTGTTGTGATTTGTTGCCATGATGACAGTGTCAACTTAACTACAGCTGACAAACAGTTTTTAAATAGAACATTTCAATTCATTATAGTATTCTCCATCTGTTTTTTTTCACCATCTGCATACATGCAAAACATCCGAGAAATGCTACCACAATGGTTTAGTTTACTTATCTAGCCACTAACATTAATTAGTTGTTGAGAGTGGTAGTTTAGGGAGCAAGTAAAATGATGGAATTCTCCCCTCAGTAAAGGAAACTATTTTATTTATTCAACAAAAGATGCCCAGTAGACTTGTTTCCACATTTAGAGAGCAATTTTCCAATTGATTTGTTTTGAGCATGGGTTCTACATTGTTGGGGATTTCTTTTGCTACTTTGTTACCTCTTGCTTTTGCCACATTTTGCTTCCTTCCCAAAAGCATCTGCCACCTCTATTTCCAGTGTGGAACTGGTAACAGAAGGCGAACACCATTTCATAATTAAATCAGGCTGCTGGGGTCAAATTTAGAGAGTTTTATTCATGGCTTTGCCACTGGCCCACTCTGTGACCTTGAGCAAGTTGCGCATTGCTGTATCTCAGTTTACCTATAGGTAAACTAATATTGACTTCCCTTGAGGGGATATCATGAGGCTTAATTAAGCATCTGCAAAGATCTGCGAGATAGGGGACTGAAAGCTGCCACAGACATTCAAATGATGACGAGGATGATGATGATTTGTGCCCAATTGCACCACTTCCCACTTCCCACCACCCTAGCTGCTGCGGGGATTAGTTGTCAGGTGAACTATGAATCCATCAATTCATCCATCATTCTCCCCCTTGTAAATTGAGCCCAGCTGGCTAGCTTTGCTTATTAGTAGCTTTTAATAAATCAAATCATATTTGCTCTTTTAATTGTATCTTAAAGGGTAGCATGGCTCTTTGCTTTTAAATTAAAAACAGTGTGACAATGTAGACATTAGAAGCTGTGCTACTGCTCCTCTCAAACTGTTGACATAAAACTAGGTTGGAAATGTATGCTCATAAATTCTGGCAAAGGATTTTCTCTGGATGCTTTTCCTAAATTTGGGCATCCTTGTTTGTAAATCCTCTCAGAGTATTGTCCCAGTAATCACAATTTTAAAAGTATAATCTAGACATCCAAAGGAATCCAAGGTGAAAATAGTTGAGGGATGCTGTTTATTGACAGTAACAGCCATATCCATATGTGGGCAGGGAAAAAAAAAGGCCCAAATTTTCCCAAAAGCAGATTAATGAATTATTCAAGGTATACTTTATTGTAATTTTAATTTTTAAATTACACTGGCCAAAAGATGGGATGGGAATAACAAGCTGACATGTTTTGTTTTTAATCTAGGGCCAAACCTGTATCTTACAAATCTTATTCAAAAGGAGTATATCCACTAAAATATTGATAACATAATTTCCTTTAAATTTCTCAGTCATACAAAAATCCAAGGGGCTACATGGAAATGGCTACTCTTAAGAGATTGTTAAAATCAGTGGATGTAGCCCAGCTGCCTACTTTGGCCCATTACTAATTTATAGTAAATTGAGCAATATTTCCTTTATTAACATAACCTGGATGCCTAGTCATACAGGAATTCCTCACTAAGTACTGAAAAGGGTGAGGGTTAAAACCAGCAGGAGTTTCCCATTGATTTTTCAGCAAGCTTTTGCCCAATGTCTTACTGCATTTTAGATCGTCAGCCTTGGAGTTTTGGAATTTATCTTTCCATCATGTGCAAAACTTGCTGCAAGGCTGCCTAGTAGATAAAATCAAAAAAGGGTCGTTGGCTTCTTTAGCTGGCCAGACAAGCTTCCCCCTCAAACTTGACTGTTTCTAGAGGAATTGCATAATGATGATAATTCGTTCAAATGGCAAGCAGGAAAATCAACACAGCGTGCGCGGTCAATAATTTCTAACTTCTGAGAGGAGATCAAAGACGAAGGCAGCAGGGAGGAGGAGCAGCCTTATATAAAAGTGTAAAGGAAAAACTCTCAGTAACTGAGATAGCGCTATGAGGAGATAACAGAATTCAAAAAGATTTATTAAAAAAGCAAACAAAGTAGTTAACTGGAGAATTTGACTACTGGAACATAAACTGAGCACACTAAATGGAGCAGTAAGCTGAAGCAACATTTTTTTGGACATGTTGGTCCCGTATTTGACCTGAAGGCCCCCTTTTTACACTGTAAAAGTGTGTGAAAAACACAGATTTGAAATCTTTACCACCAAACACTAGTGATAGGAGGAATATGCACTGAAGTTGGGCTTCCCAGCAGAGCATAGCACAGATTCCTGTGGTCCTTGGGGTCAGGAAAAAATGGGAAAAACCCAAGAGTGGGCAGCTGTCCTCACTGGTGGCTACTGGGCACGTGTCCTGATGTATGTTGTGGAGGAAGGGCAATATATTGATATTAGAGCCCCTAATTCTCTGTTCCTGATGGTGTGCATGGCTGAGCAATGCAGGTTTCTTTAGAAGTAGTAGGGTTTGTATTTTTCTCACCTAGTTATGTAAATTAAACCCTACAGCAACAAAGGAAAATAAGATGTTGTAAATAAGCATAGCATCTCATGTGAAATAGTGATGTGTACAGAGCACACAGCCACATTCAGCATCTCTGAAATCAGTCAGGATTGGGTTTGAGTACCTCTCAGGAGGGTTTAAGAAACTGAAAATCAGCAAGAAAGTGTCCCCAAGAGTTTAAGGCAAGTATGGAGGTGGATTGGCAAAGGAGACAGTGGTTTGGCTGAAGGCACTGTCAGGAGTGGATGAAGCAAAGCACTGAAGGCCATTTGAGTAATGATACACACAAGCACAGGAAGGCACAAGTGTAGTTAAAGCAAGGACCCTGCAGTCAAAGAATTTAGGAGGAATTTTGTTACAGTAAAATAAACAAAAAAAAGGTCAGGAATCAAAGCAAGAGAACAGCACAGGGAAAATAATTTTGTCTATGCATTAAAGTTGGTTCTATACTTCCCCTCCCCCACCCCCATCCCCACACAAAGACTAATCCATCATAAAAATATGTTAAAAATATGTGTGTCTGGAGATGTGTGGATTTTCTATCATCAGCCTAAATTGCAAGGGACTGTTTTATGTTGAAGTAGCTTGTCTTTTCTACTTGCAGAAAATTTTCCTTTGGCTCCCTCCCTGACCTCTTTCTTTCATTATTTATTTTTTTCTAAACTTCAGCAATTGTCTGAAGTGACTTTACTCCAGGATCCCACAGTTGGATAAAAAGAACAAAATACAGAAAGATAAGTTCTTAAAATCACTCTGGGCTTTCTTTAATGGTAATCATTAGCCCTGTTCTGAACCCTATTGACAAAATGCTGGAGTAGTCTTGAAAGCTGAGCAAGTGCTCTCTTAAAGGAAGAACTGGTTAATTAGAAGATCTAATGCAAGTGACCTAATTCTGCAGCTCAGCGCTAACTTTTCTAGCACACAATAACGTGAAGATTGGAAATGATACGTATTGATTCGTTTAAGTCAACAAGTTGAAATCTTGAGTGGAAAGTTAATTTCTCCTTAGCTATTTAAAATCATCATCTTTTCAGATTGCTACTGGGTATTTTTTCCCTGCAATTTGATCAGCAGCTTGGAACTCACGTATTAATATGTACAGGAAGGCTCAGACAAACAGAGAAGATATTTAATGGTCAAAGAATGAGGGCACTGTGCCTTTATTCATGAGAGGCAGAGCTCTGTGTTACTAACTCATCTTGTAGCAAGTGTAAGTTTTCTTTTTTTTTTTTTTTTGAAAATAAGTAGAAATTTACTTTTAGTCACTTAAACAGCTATTGTTGATGGTCGAAAGTTATTGCTAAGGGGATGTGAATGTTTTCACCATAAATCAGAGCATACAAAATGTAACTGCATTTGGGGATCCAAGTATAGCTCTTTTAAAGGCAACAGTGTTTTCTATCCCCTCCCCTCAGCTTTAAGTAGCTAAGGTGTGTGAAATAACTTCTGGATTCAGATGAATATTTTACCCATAACTCAAGAGGATCCTATAAATTATTCCTCACTAGGCTTGGTAAGATTTATATGTAATCTACAAGCATTGTTCTGGTCTCCTTTTTCTGTAGATGAAATGCTGGTAAACTGTGATTCCTTACAAGCTCTCGCTGTAGTATTTCACCTGAATTTCAGGAACAGTTGCATCTGTGTATCGTTAGGAAGGTGCTCTGCAAAGAAGGATTTTCACATCCCACTTTAGATGTTCAGTTAGGGCGTGTGAATATCCTTCTGGAGGCCCTCTCCTCCATGCACTGACTGTGTTTGGATGTCTGCAGGAGCTCTGGAGCACAGCTAATCCAGACATCTGTGGTACTGGCTCCAGAGGGCCTCCCTATCCATAGTGGACTGCAGAGTGCAAAGCGCGTGCGCGTTCCGCTCTGCTGCCTGCAGAATTCGTGCCCTTAACTTCACTGCATTTCCTGAAACAGGCTTGGGCAGCACCAGGTCAAAACAACTTCTTAGTTTCCTGTAGTAATTAAGGATGAAGATTTTGGGGACTTTTTGAGAGAAATGTCAGGACTTTGGCCAACCAGACTTGTTCTTCTTTCAGGCTGACATAACAGTTCCATAGTGCAAAGGCTGAGCTATGAAGATCGTGGCCGAGGAATAAACTGGTCATCCTAAAAAGCTCTATTCTTTTTTCTATTTTTTTCCTTTTTTTACTTTTTTTTTTTTTAATTAGAGTCTTTGATGCTGTTAAATAAATGAAGTGAGCCTGTTTCAAAGAGATAATTTGTGGGGATCATATATATCAAAAAGAAGAGTTAGCTGAGAAAAGAAGCATTGAAAAAAGTCCTTAAAATAATTGGCAAAAACTGTTTGATACAGGTTTTTATTCATAAGGAATTATAGTTATATGAACACAATGTAACTAATGCTCAGTATTGCTATTTCACTACTACATTGTAAGTCAGATGTGAATATAGTCTGAATCTTGTCTGCAGCTGATGGTGCAGTGTGGGTTCAGGTTGTTCTATCTACTTGATCTCTGGGTTGCTGGCTGTAGTTTATCCTTGTTCTGTAAAGAGCAAGTTAAGAACCTAGCTTTTTGACAGGAACTGGAATAAGCTGGGGAACAGCGCACTGGCTTGTGGTGAGAGATGGGACCAAAGTCATATACATGGATATTCCTTCACTGGGAGAGGTTCAGACTGCTTTTATTTTCAAGAATTTCCAGTCTGCTAAGTTATAATAACAAAAGGAATTGAAGTAAAAATCCAGCATGCTGATTTCACTAGAATGTAGTCTCTTGCACAGTATGGTAACATTTACCTCTAATCAGTTGTAATTCAGCTCCAGTTTGTAGTAACTGAATGTGATTTCAGTTGATGGAGATTTAGGTGGATGCTTATATGGAGGGTTCTTCCCTGTGTAATAAATTTTCCCCACCTAGTTGGCAGTTCCACCAGAAAAACTGGCAGAAGCCCTCCTGCACCTTCTAACTTTTGTAAGGCTTTTTTTCCAGGCATGAGACAAACCATATTGATAACCTAAGGAAGCTGTTGCATGTCTGGTTTTTTTGCTTGGGTGGTGGGGTTTTTTTTTTGGTTTGTGGGGTTATTTGTTTTTGTGGGGGCGGGTTTTGTGTGTATGTGTGGGGTTTTTTTGTTTTTTTTTTTTTGTTTGTTTGTTGGTTGGTTTTTTTTTGTTGTTTTGTTTTGGTTTTGTTGTTGTTGCTTGTTTTATTTAGTCAAATCTAGATCAGAGACTGTAGGAAACTTCTGAAGGACTTAATGCATAATGAAGTATGACATTCATTGGAGATGAATGCATGGTAATTCCAACTGGGATGGAAAATTTTTGCTTCTTGTCTCCCTAAAAATTTGCTTAACTGTACTATAAAATAACTATATCAACTCAGGAAAGAAACCCAGCCATCAATACCAGTGGTTACTTGGAAACATCTGCTCACGGCACAGCTTCAGTCAAAAGATGGGTTTAGATACATGAGGAGAGAATAAAGAATAATATGGAAAAAACAGTAATGCCATTATGTAAATGATGCTGGTTCATCAAGTGGGTGACACCATCTCAAATAGGGTATTACAAATTTACCAGGAGCTCAGAGTGAGGCAAGAAGAATGATCAGGCGCATGGGAAAACTCTCATATGAGGAGAGATTGAAAAGACTGGGATTGCAACCTTCGAGAGGAGATGAATAAAAAAGAACATGATAAGACTCTAAAATTCATTATTTTGCATAGAGAAGGCAGTTTGGGAAGAGTTTTTCTCTCTTTCTCATGATACAAGAAAAGGGGAACATTATAGAAAGATGGCTGATAAATAATAATTTTTCACCGATGTGCAATTAGGTAATGGACTTCTTTGCTCTGGGAAGTTGCTAAGGGATTTAATGAGTTTTAGGAAAAGGTCTGGCAATTTATATGAATGGGAATATTCTGTGTTGTTATGATCTATTAAAAAAAGACTACTAAAAGAGATCTGAAATGACATGCTCTAAGTTTGCACTCTAATTGCTAGGAGACATTGCAAGGACGCTTTCCTGGGGGATGGGTTATCCCAGATCTCCCTAGTGCAGAGGGTTTTTTTGCATTTTCTGCTGACACATCACATTCTGCTTATAGTTCTAGATGAAACTAGATTTGAGCCCATATGGCAATTTCTGTGTTCCAGGTTGTTTCATTGTCAGGCTATTTCAATGGCTGTTGATGCCAGCTCAAATTTACAGCCATATTATGTTGTGCAAGCTACTTGTGGCATGAACTGTCCTTTTGTTTGGAACTTCTTCAGCATTTACAAGACAGTGGGTCATGGTCTATGAGCACAGTTATAAGCACAGTGGTAATACAAACAACGAATAGTAATTGTCCATGTGAACACTTAGAAAACATCCCTCAACTGCAGAAATAAATTACTACTGATAGTAGCAGTTATGTATCTTATATGGAATTGTTTATTGTTGCAATTGTCACGCTTTCCTCTCTGTGCAGGAAAGAGTTTGTGGCAGGAGGGAAGATATTAGCCAGGAAAACATTTCCCCTTGAAAACCAGTGTCCAAGTCCACCTTGAGGTCTTCACTCAAATAATGTTTGTTATTTCTGCCTAATCCCAAACTGGCAGAACTTCACACCACAACACCTGCTTTACAATCTTGGCTCCACATTTGAGTTAGTCAAGAAAAATTGAGTACCTTTGGCCTTTGGAGCCTTTCAGGGCCGTGTCCTTTCCCATGATACTCATGTAGCAGTTAACCACACTACCACAGAGTGCCCTAGAGAGAATACATTCTGTGCAGAAGTTGTCTGTTCATGTTTCCTCCAGAGATTGCTCGATTGTTGAAAAGCAGCCTGTAGACTGCATGCACACACAACTCTCTGCACATATAAGTTTGTGTGTACATACCCACAAATAGATGTACCTGAATAGACAGTCAAGTGCAAACACACCTCAAAACTTTTCAAAGGAGATGACCACTGCTGTTGGAAATTCTTCCAGGAAACTCAGCACACCAGTGTGTGGTCCCAAAAGGAAGCGCTGAAAAACTTGGCAATCCCACGAGGTTAATAAAGTTCACTGTTGCTTAAATTAGATCAGTGTAATTCACTGCATCTCGAGCGGAAATTAAATTTGTGCTTAAAACTAAAGAGCAAGCTAGCCAGGTTCAGGAGCACATTTGGGATGCAAAATACATTAGGCCTGTTGCAAGTTGGTTATTGCTTCCAGTGCCTTGAACTCTTCAGATGAAAGTACTCTCTGATACAAGAAGTTACCTGTGGTATAATGCATACCATGTCTGATCTGAGCTCCTTGTATTTTTATTGTTTTATTTTTATTCTTTTCTCCCAACTCTTCCAAGAAAAAGGGAGGAAAAAAAATTGGGGAAATTTGTTCAGTCCTTATGGCAGACTAATGAGATACTAACCATCAAGCCGCCTCCTTTGTGCAGATATTTATCTGCATTGACAAGCCAGTTTGCTGCACTGCTTTGATTCTTATAAGTGTACAAGAGAGAATCAAATGGGGTTGTTAACACAGCCTGTAAGAAGCTATCAAACTTTCTGTCTCTCTGACATAAACCTGTGTTTTTGTTGTTTTCTGCAAACAGTGTATGAGGTTTCTGCTGCGTTCTGAAATGGATGTGCAACACGGCCGAGGGATTATTGTTTTTCCCCCTCCCTTGGAAATGACTATGTGGAGCTTTCCATAGATACTTAGCATGGAAGAGCAGCTGTGGTTTCTCATCAGATGTCATTATTAAAAATATAAAACCATTATGTGTTCTAAGTATGGGCAGATTTTTTTTGTTTGGGTGCTACTCCCTAGTAGATTGCACCAGGAGCCTGGAGATGAAGCTACTGTATGCAGACAAATCCATATTGTTGCTGTCTGCGTGCTCACTGTGAAACTGCTCTACAGCTATACAGTTTGAAAGCAGAATCTCATGAAAGTAAAATCAGCATAAAAGTCAGGTTTAGACTTCTATATTCATATTTATGAATTTGAAAAACCTCCACCATGATCTTATCTGGAGCTGTGGTAGCAGTTGACAACAAATGTGCCCTTGAGAAAACTGTGCACGGTAATGCAATGGAATTGTGGATATTCCTTCCTAGTACTAGTTGCTTGCATTGATGGTGTTATTAATAACAACAGTGATAATTATTTTTAGAAGCTTGGGTGCCACAGAAGGTTTCTGCTGGCCTGCAACTATTGCTCAGCCAACTGGCTTTGTGTTTGTAATAACCACTGTGTGAAGGGTTTACCTTTATACTCTGTTAACAATGCAGGGTGACTCTGTTCTCTCAGACTGTTGGGTTTATGGGCTGATGAAAATTCAAGGTAATTAAATTTGTTCTTCTGAAGTACTCAGTTTGTTTCACTACTGCTGTACAAGCCACATTAGCTCACATTCATTTCTTAAACACAGAGTCCCCAGTTTTCCCCATTAAGTTTTTCTATAGACTCATGACCATTCTAAAGAAAATTCAGTCTTTTTTAACAAACTAGAAATAAAATTTCCTCTTGTCTCTTTTCATTATCAAGATAAAAAAATCAGGTTTTTTGCAATTACAAATACTCTGTTTAGGCTTTTGAAGTGGCCAGGTAGAGATGCCTTGGAGCATGCTATGATGTTTGACAAGATTAGGTAAAAGAAGTTAGTTTATTTGTTTTCTCAGATAGCAATCTCTACTGTTACCTGAGAAATGTCTTAATATAAAACTTGCTGCAGAAGGCTGAGGACTAACAGGCTGAACATGCCACAAAGAAGATGCTCCATAGCAAGTGTAAATATAGCAGTGTAAAAATAAGAAAAGATGATAAACCTCATTTTGATTCAACCTATATATATGTATAAAATTTTAATACCATTTAAAAGACACAGCATTTAGGTTTATGAGGCGAATTCTCCAGTTTTTGGACAGAAACCCATTAAAGTCAGGGCCTGAAGACTGGACAGTTTGGAATGTGCTAAGGCTAAGCAGAGAAAGTTTTGGGGGTATTATAGAGACATGGTAGCAGTTGGGACAGAGGAACATGTCTATAATACTTAAAACAGTGTTCCTTATACCAATAACTGGGACTCCTAGAGAATAGATTATAAAACCTTCTTTCCTATGGGAATTTCATTCATTGAAGGTGTTCAACTGATTAAGTAAACTGCCCAGAGTGCAAATTAAAAGGGTAGACTTAAATTTTCCATATTTACAGTACTTGGAAATCAAAGCCAGCCTGATCTTTATGGCAACCCTTGTTACAAAGTCCAAGTGTCTGCGTTGTTTAAAGGGCTTGTGTCTCATTGTTTAAATAGCCTTTTGATAAGGAAAAATATAACAGTGTTGATGATTGCCTTCAGATTTTCCTATCAGGATGGGCTTTCAGTCTGTAGTCCTGAGCATTTCTTTTTACTTTGTACCCGTATTATTAATAAATGAAGCACAGGCACAAATGCCTGGTCTGTAAGCCTGGGGTCACGTGTTTGTGTCTGTGTGAGGCATTTTGGTTTGGGTTTGTGTTTCTTTTTCAATGGAAGTCGTTGCTGAATGGAGCATTTGATCAAGGGTTTTCAAATTAGACTGCTGTAATTCAGAGGTAATTAAAATTATTGGTCAGGCAGAGAGGAAGTTGTACAAGTAGAAGGGAAAAAAGGACAGAGAGGAATAAAATGAACAAAGTAGAGGGAATTAATATGTGGATAAGATAATAAGAAAAGTACCTAAGGAGGAGGAAGAGCAGGAACTGAGAAAATGAAGATGAGAGAAACTGGGAGGCGATTATTTGCAGAGATTATTTTATTTGAATAGTTACTAATCCCAGTGCTCTGAGTCGTTACTTGTTTGGCAGCATAGTGACATTTTTGTTGAGAAGGAAGAGCATGGCATAAGTTTTCCAGGATGGATGCAAGGATTTGTTTTGTTATCCAAATACAAATAAATCTGAAGCTTATGGGGATCAAAGAATATTTTATGTTGTTTCTGCTGGGAATTACCCTTTGGTTCCTTGTTGTAGTTCCCACCTCAACAAGGTGTTCAAGAATATCTTTGCATTGCTGAGAGGGGAGCAATGGCATCACCCTGCTGTTGCCTGCCCAGGTTTTGCTGCCAGCTTCAGCAGCAGGTCTGCTGCCCTCCTTTTATACCTGCTGGGGAAGATGGATCAGTCTGTGGTGGGAAAGGGAGCTGGCAGGTGTGTGGGGTTACTCTGCATGACAGCATTTGACATCTCAAAAACAAGAACATAGACCTTGTTTCTGATCAGACTCTAAATAAACTCCGACTTTGGGATCAGACCTGCAACATCTGCAGACAGTTGCTGGTTGAGCTTGCTCTTACCAGAATGTATTTTGTCTGACCTGCATTGGCCCTTGAAAGTGGGAAGTCTGCATTTGATAATTATGACTTCATTTCCACTGGCTCTTTCAATAATTGAGCTTTAAAAACGGGGTACAATTTCTTGATTATAAAGTAGAAAACATTAGCCTAATACACTGGTGCATTAGGAGGAGCACCTTCAAACAGTGACCTCCACTTTTTTTATAATCTGTAAAGTATGGGACACACCTGTATCAGGGTGAGCATAAAGTACCACTGCAACAGGACTCACTCCACTTGGCTTGTTCGCTTATGGGGCTATATAGGACATGCACTGCAACATATTTCTGTGAAAATATGGCTTGTAATATTATATGACTCATATAATCAGGAAATATTGAGCATTATGGAGCATTTAGTATTTGTCTTTGAATTGCTATAGACCTGAATACTTCTGATGCTCAGAAATAAATCTGTTGAAGAGAAGAAGAAAAATGCTGGGATCAATGTTGGTGGCTGTTACTAAGACTAAATGAAAGTACAACCAAAGCTTCTTTCTCTTTGATCAAAGTACTTTTTTTTTAAAGGAATCCATTAATTGTCCAGTAAAATATATATTACAGATTCGATTTTGTAACTCCACAGAGTTACAAGCATCTTTGTCCAAAATTTTGGTGCAGAGAGCTGTTAGCAGTTATTTCTTAGCAGTGCTTTAACAATTGTTCTTCAGAAGAATTTTACTCAGGGTTCAAGGTTATTTGTGAACACAAGGGGGGACATACACCTGTCAGCATTTCTCCTCTCTGAAAAAAGATGTGTAGGAAAGACATAAAGATACCACTTCTTCTTGCACTGTAGAGCTTTCCGGCAAAGTGACAGGCTGCAAACATGGTAGTTGATTTTTCTCCAAAAAAAGAAGGCTTTGGAATTGACTGGCTTGCACATGATGTTATTTTTCCCCTCCCACCCCTCTTTTTTTTTGTCTTTTTAATTTTCTTTGTGGTCTCCCCCAGTCATCACCCCCCCAACACGAGATGGCTCTGTAGGATAATAAGCCTGGCCAGTTTGGGATCTGAACACAATCTCACTCACTCTCATGTTGTTTGGCACTTGAACAGGAGTGACAGGCTTTGGTTCCTTTATCAAATAACTCAGTGTATCTATTTTTGTAAGCCGTGTCATTGGCTGAAAAATGCAGGTCCCTCTACAATTATGGGGCATGACCAGGAGCAACAGAGGCAGCCGGGCTTCTCTTGGACTCCTACCAGTTAATTGAAATTCTACTCCAGCCAGTTGAGATGGGAAGTGATATGAAGATGTGGAAAAACCTGAGTTGAATTGATTTTCCTTCTCTCTCTTTCCCCCACCCTTTTTTTTTTTCTGTGTGTGTGTGTGTGTTTAATGAGAAAAGAAAAAGACAATTATTTGTGTTTATTAAGGGAGCTTAATACAAGTCCTGAGGGGCCGACCACAGAAGAGTGGGGGCTCATATGTATTTCTGGTTTAGGTTTCTTTTGCATTTTCTAAATGAAGAGAGAGAAAAAATATTGCATACTTTCACCATGTTGACAAGTATCTGTAGCTTAGTGTGCTAAATCTAACTGGTGAATAACTATATAAACTATATAAGCATTAGTGTTGTGGCATTGCAGAAGATGGTTTTGGTATACCTGCCCACCAGGGTTTGCCTGACATGACTTTTGCTTACCTCTAAGAATTTTTAGAGTTAAGCATTAATTCTACTTGGTTTTAATTCTTTCTTGGTGAAGGAATGCTCAGGATTCTTGTGCTGTTGAGACTTTTCTCCGTGGGGCCTAGGGCATGATACATTGGTAACAGTAAAGCCAAAAAATTGCTTCAGGCTTACCTTGAGCAGCAAAACTTTTTTTCCATTGCCCCCATGCAAGCACTTGCCACTGGAGATGTCTGTCCTCTAACTCAGCCCTACTCACTTGGATTACCTTTTGGTCAAAGGAAATGTTTATCTTCTTACTCTGCAAGAACAAAGGTATGCATTTGTTCCAAATTTAGGACTTTGTAATTCATGCCAGCCTCGACAAATTAAAGAGAAATGAGGAGAGAGTTAAAATCTATTGTATACAAGTGCATTAAAGATACTACCTCTGTATTTTCACAAATACCCTTGTAAACACATGTAATTTTCCAAAATATGCAAGCTGCCAAAATATGCCCACCCTTGTATGTCAGATAAGGGTGTGGCAGTGCTAGAAAGCATATGGAATAAGTTTCTTTCTGTTTTCTTCATGGAAGAATATGATATGAAGCATTTGACAGAAGCTATTGTGAAATTTTCTTCAGCACTAGGATTGGTTATTGGTGTCTTTTTAAAGTGTTGTTGGGTTCTATTGACTGCTGCTATAAATTTGGACCCATGAAGTGATGGCAGCCTTTGCTTTTACAAACACTAATGAAAGTTTAAGGTGATTAATACTCCTTTGACTTGAGCCTTTGTATAAAAACCCTCAATTGTTATAAACACATGTGCCATTATAGGCTTAATCCACAATGAATGATTTTCCAGCACAATTAGGTAAATCTCCAAGTTATCAGTTCACCTGGCTGATTAAGCTCATTGAAATACCCTTGTGCACTAACTTGGAAATAGTTTGACTTTGCTAATATTGAAAAATAAGCATGAAATGGTATAAGCAATAAATAAATATGCCTTAGGCTTTGGCCACAATATAAGGAGGAAAAATCTTTGGGAAAAGGCTGGAAGCATGATATTAACTGGGTTTGGTTTGATATTTGGACAAAGAAATCACTGCTCTGAGCTGAGCAGAGAGATAAGCGCCTTGACTTGCAATAGATTAAGAGCCCTGCATTGGTTAGAACAAACCATGTTTGAGACTCTCCCCAAGTGCCGCCACGTTTAGATTTAAGATTAACTGCAGCAGAATGGTGGAGCGGCTGTTTGTTTTATGAAACAATCACTAATGACATTAAACAGACGGTGCCCCTTCCAACACGATTGTTCATTTGCGATAAACTGAGAGAAGCCCACAAGAGATTGGAAAAGAAAACTCTTAAGTGCTTCATTTTCAGGCTCTTACAATGTCCTGTTGGAGGTGACAATTAGTGAAAGAGAAGACGAATCTAGCTCCTAATGCATTTAGAAATTTTCTTTTTGGTTTGGTTTTTTTTTTTAATATTTGGAGGGGAGGGGATTGACGACGACAAAACAAATAATTTGTAAATATTAGCTTTACTCTATCTTTATACCAAGGAACTGCATGGTAATAACATAATGACAAGGTTTTCTATGCGGATTTTTTTTCTAATTCTCTCCCTCCCCTTGCTTCTGTCAGTGTGAAGCCCACACTAAGCATTAACAGTATTAAAAAGAGTGTTATCTATTAGTTCAATTAGACATCAGACATTTACTTTCCAATGTATTTGAAGACTGATTTGATTTGGGTCCAATCATTTAAAAATAAGAGAGCAGAGCTGTGTACAGAGCTGTGTACAGATATCTGTAGCTCTGAAGTCTTAATTGCAAATTCAGATAAGGATTAGAAGGGGCTGTATCTCTGTAGACCAAAGGTATTTGCTAATACCTGAGATATAAAAGTGGTTAAATTCAATATTTACTAATTTAGGATTTCCACTTTGGATTTTGATTAAGCTTTTTGGTTGAAAACCCCACGTTATTAAGCTGTGATGAGGGAAAAAGCAACTCTTTCATAAGGCTTGGTTTAACGCTTTATTTAAAATAATTTATTTTGGACCTTCTAAAAGCTGCTGCAATAGTTCATTTAGAGGAAAAAAAAAAAAACCAACCGAAAAACACCGCAGCAAAACAAACAAAACCAAACAAAAATCGTCCAAGGCTTGTTGTAGCATTAAGCTTTTGTTTTGTACACAAAGAAATATATTAATAAAAAGTGGGTTTAAATGCTTATTACTGAGATGGTTTGTTTTGAAACACAGGCTTTTTCACAGCAGTTTTTACACTTCATTGTGTACTATGAAAGACATGCTAAGTAGAGGTTGTCAGGTTCCCATCTGAAGTAGACTACTGCTGGGGAATGGAGCCATTTATGATGCCACTCAAGCAGGACTAATCTAGACTAGATCTCTTATAAATAACCAGCCAACAAAAATACCAAATCATTCTCTCTTTCTGATTGAAGCGGGCAGAATGGCTGTTTTAAAGAGCAGGAGATGCTCCTTATGAAGACATACTGCAAGAATTAGTGAATCCCCTGAATGTAATTGGACAGCAAACCTCAGCCTTCTGGAGGAATCAAGACATCAGTTTCATGTAGACAAGATTTTTGAGAGTTGTGCTTTGTTTTTCAGGCTGTCATTTGATAGACAGGTGCTCTCTGGTCATTTATTTGCGTTATTGACTCTGACTGTTGTAAATCTCCTGTTGGAGATTTTCACGCTGTATGTATGTTCTAACTTGCTGTAAGAGGTCTCCTACATGGTGTAAATGCTGATTTATGAACCCTGCCTTCTCCAGCCAGGGATCCTGAGATCACATCCTCCTAGCAAGGGATGGGCTAAAACTGCCTTTTGTGTTTCAGAGGTGTTTTGGCAACATGGTGCTCAGCCTTCCAGTCCTTATTTACATGACTAGTCCTTCTTATGAATAATTGAACTTCTGTATATTGCTTATGGAAAGGAAAAAAGACAAACCACTTCAAAGTCATGTCCTCCCATTAGGAAATAGGTTCCTGCTTAAAAGGAAGGATATTCATAATTTTTGGAAGCTAGAGCAACTTTTCTGTGTTTATGCTTAGGCATCAGGAGTACATAATTATTTTTAAAATAATAATTCTGTATTATTGACATGAAGGACTGGGAGGGTAAGTAGGAGAATACTTCTGGCTCCAAGGATATGCTGAGCAATTTGCTGATTGACTTGTAGGGGCTCATAAAATGTGGAAGGCACCAATTCAGTGCCATGAATCTCCCTGGTACAGAGTGCAGCCACCACTGGCGTTGGTGTCACTCACAGTGAGCCTTTGCCATGCCAGCATCAACACTCTTCACTCTTTTGGAGAAAAAACCCTTGATGAGAAGTAATCTCTGAATAAATAACCATTCCTTGTGCTGTTAAGGAGTGAGGTTCAGTGTTCACCTTGTCTTAAAGCTAGATAAGTTTTGTCAAGTTTATTTCTGTTTCTGTCATCTTGCATTTAGTTTCTTGCAAACTTCAGATTGACTATTAATATAGTTCCTTTTATTAAGAAACCAGGACAGATATCAAATAATTAGTTATAGTAAAACTTGGAGGGTGATTGCTAAGAAAATGCAAGAAATGGCTTCTGTAGTATCTTCTAAAATAACATTTATAGGTAAATCTTTGTTCTGGCTTTGTACTAGATTAACTATCTGAATTCATTCCATAAAGATGACTTAAAGGTTCTGTAAAAATCATTATGTGAGTGATATATTAATGTTTTCTAGGACTTTGAATGCTTTCTGGAAGTTGCTAGTGTCTGAACAGTTGTGCATAAAACCGTAGTTTAGGTATTTCCTAATGCGTTTTTAAGCCAGATTGGTTAGTGTTCCCATCAGGTCAATAATAAAAGGAAAATAATAAAAATTACCCTTCTGGAATTGTTTTTTGATAAAGGAATTTTCTTATTTCATCTGTCTCTTGATTAGTTTTGTGCTGGTATGAGTCCCTTCTCACTCTGTTGAAGCCAATCCTTTGGAGTCCAAAGTCGGTGCTGTAACTACCAATAACATTTGGCCCAGTGTAGTCATAAGCATCCATCAAATAAAAACTGTGGACTAAGAACCAGTAAGTTCTCATACCTGTACTGAGGTGCATACACTACTGTCTGATGTGGAGAAGGACAGGAAAACAATGTTGACACTGTTGCTGAAAAGACAGACGGGACAATCAGTATTTTGACATGGTGGACAACACCTTGGGGAAAACATGGGGGTGGGGTCAAGTATCAGAGACAAGTCACACCATGTGTCCTTCAAAATATTTGGAGTCTACAGTTTTAGGATCTATCAGTTTTGGGATAAAGTTTCCTTTTAAGAATACTTATGACTTAGGAGAAAGAGGAATGCTAAAGGCAGCATAATTGTTGACCTAAGTAAAGACTGAGCAATGACTGCGAGACAGTCAAATGTGACATCCAGGGTGATAGTGCTCATTGCTGAGCTGCTGAAGGCTGAGCAAGGAAAATACACAAGTGATAGTAACTTGAATCTTTATGCCATTTTTTTTTTTTGTCTGAGTTTAACATTTGTATAGAACTTTTCTGATAAAATAGCAATGAGTTGCTCACAATTGTTCCTTAAAATAGAGTCCATCAAAGGTTCCTGTCTTAATCCTACTTCTAAACATTTCTTCTTTTTCAGGTATTCTACGTATGTATTATCTGTCTGTGTATTTTTTATGGCTTTTGGCCTACTGCAGTTTTGTTGTATACAAAATGTCTTCAGGTCCATGGCTCTGTCCCTTGTTTACATTTTTAGCATAGAAATAAGCAAGAATTTGTCTGTCTCCAGTGCCAGAATATGCTCCCTTTTGTGTTGGGCAGCGTCACAGATCCTCTTTGTGTCTGGCTGTTACTTGTCTCACAACACAGTCAGTAAGATACAATTGAGTGTCATCAAAATGATAGCACTTAATATAATATGCTGAATTGGAATGATAATCCCTCATAGCAAGGCTTGTATTTTACCTGTTAGTTTGCAATGTCTCTTATGACTGCCTGAAATAAATGGAGAAATATGCAAAGGCCAGTCTCTTCAGTGGCACAAAAAATAAAGACACAAAAGGCAGAAAGCTTGTGTTAAGGTCATATTTAAAAAGAAAAAAAATGAAGAAAAACAAGCAAACCAAACAACACAAACCCCTTTGAAGTTAGGGAATAATCTTTTGACGTCAGAAAACTCCAATGAGGGTTGCTTGAATAGCGTGTAGACTTTTGACCTTTACAGTATAGTCACATAAAGAACATCTAGTACTTGCATTGACTATTCAGATCTGTGGCCAAAAAGTCTTTAAACATTCCAGATTGGAAGGTGGCAGCTCATTATATTTCAGGCTGACTTGGGACAGAAATCTGAGTTATTTTCTCTAATTGTGCATATCTCGCCTTTGTGGTGGAAGTAACTCGAGTCCAGCTTTCAAATTTGAGCCTAGCTATTAATGTGGTCTTAAAGCTGTATCATTTGACTTGGACAAGATGCTAATATCTGAAGATCTGCTAGAGATCTTGGTAGCTTTGCAAAGCCAATCCGACTCTTCTAAAATTGAGAGGTCAGAAATGAAGCCATGTAATTAATGAAGACTTTGCTGTCTGCAGTGTAAACCTTTTTCATTTTTCATTAACCATAAGCACTGAAATTGTGGCATCAGAATATTACTATTTCTTATGTTTCTCCGTATAAATTACTCTGAACTAATCACAGTGCACTTACCAATTTTTCACGATGTTAGCAACAATCTGTTAGTTGGTGTCTGGTATTTGAGTCTCTCTTGCCAAAGTTTCAATCTCCAAGGCTGAGAAATAAATCTGTTTCTTTGAATAGCAATGAGAGACACTGGTAAGCATTTAAAAAAAAAGTTCAGCTACTAGTATTTCTAACAAAGTTTTTGTCTTCTTGAGATTTGTTCTGAGGGAAAAGGCTGAATTGTTTTCTAAATTGGTGTTTCTAGTGCTTGTAGAGAAAAAGTAGTTTAAGGTGCAGAAACATTCTAAAATACTTGCTCTGCATCTGTCTTTTATTGAAAGCACCACTTTCAGCAGCTGCATCTTTCCAGAGCTAAGTGATACTGCTTAAAATACTTCAGTGGTGTAAGATTCCCTGATAAGCCCTTCTAACTCGGAGCTTTCAGATGGTGCCCCAGGATCTCCCAGTTACTGATGTCACTTGCCGATATTTCTGCATTAGATTGCAGGTAACACACGTTAAGCATCCTTCAGCTTCCACATTTATCAGTGGAATTGCTTTACCTTGAACTGCTGTACACAGCTACAGGTAAACAGAGAAGAATGTGGTGAGAAAGTACACAGGAGAAGGATTTGTAGGAGGAAAAGTTGCATCTGCTTTGTTCAATGAACAAAAGAAAATAACACTTTGAAAGGCTGCAAGTATTAGCGAGTTATTATCACATCCTACTTTCTGCAGGCAAAAAAAAAAAAAAAGAGGAAGTTTAAAGGACAAAAAGAACTTTTCTGAGAGACAGAAATCCTCTCTCTACTATCTACGTATTTAGCATAGATGATGTGGTTTGTGTGCTACAAGTACCACGGCTATTTTGTCTGTCTGGCGCGTGATGCGTTTGCCAGATTAGAAACATTAGTGCCCTCTATTGTTCATCAGAGAACTGCAAATATTTTTACAGATTATGATCCTTATTATCGTTCTTGGTATCAAACAGATTTTAACAAAACCCACGCACAGTATAAAGGCACACTTCTGTAAGCTAAACTGCTTCATCATGAAGAGTGCTTTTTTTTTTTTTCACTCTATCAACATTCTGCTACAACTTTTTCTGCTTTATGAAATGCAATAAAATAAATTATAACCCCCACTAGGGGAGAATGTCTTGAAATACCTATAGAAATAGATACTCTTTTTGCTCACATGTTTGCTGACAAATTCACTTCTTTCTGTGTGTACTTTTTTTAGTAGCAAAGATATTTTTAATCGAGTCATTCTTGAGTGCATGAAAGGAAAGTGCTTTGAAATAAATACTGCCTATTTTTTCACCCAAAATTATGTTTTATTTCAAGAAATTGGACTCTTATTATTTTTATAGGCTAGCAGAAATATGAGAGAGTACAACTTTTTGTAATAACAATAGAAAAATAATGTGGACAAGCTGTGGTTTGTTTTTTTTGTTGTTTTTTTTTTTTTACTACATTAAAGTGAACTGCAAGAATGACAACTTCATTCAAGCAGATCATTTGGAATTACATTAAACAGCTGCTATTAAACAGCTGACAACAAAGGAGACCATTTTGATCTCGACAGCAGAGAGATGCGAGCAGCATGCTCCCTCAGTGATGCTATGAAGAACACATTGTGCTCTTGTATACCAACACGCAGTGTACTCCCCACTGTGCTTGTTGCCAAACACCGTTTTTTCAAATCACTTTGTATTCAGTCAGGGATCCGGGAAGTCCAAATCCAGCCAGACAAATGCAGAACAGCTTAGTTGAAGCAGCTTTAACAGGTGCCATCAGCACAGACTTGTCGAACCAGAGAGACAAGGCAAACAGCTATGGAGTGGTGGTCAATAGGGTGTGGATTTGCCCCACTGCACATGATGGCACGGGGTACTAAATAGCTTTGTTGGCACAGAGGCTGGTTTGTGGCACTTGGGTAAAGGGGAGGGAATGTGACAAGAAAAATACGTGGTCACTCCTCACAGACAGAGCCTGCTAGACTTTTATGCTCACATTAATTTGTTCTTCTCACTTGTGCCAGACTCCGAGTGGACCAGAATAAAATGAGCATACCTGTAAAGGGATAAATGGAATGAACGTAGGATTGATTTAAGAGGGTGCTGCCCATGCTTGAGATAGTTGACTGAAGGATGAGGAATAAAATAAGAGTGGAGATAATTGGATGGGTTCTTGTCTTATGCCGTCCTTGTCTTTCCAGGTACGAGAGGCATCCCTTCATTATATCACTGTAATCTGCCATTGCTTGTAATATGCCATGTGTGTTGCCCACAGAGCTGTGTTACCCCTTCCCAGTGTGGAGCTGTCCTGCACTTTCTGTGCCTTTTCAGCCATAACCTTGACCCACTCCTGCTGACCTTCTTCTGGAGGTGTGGATTTTTTTTCAGGTGGTGTAACAGTGACAGGAAATAGGTTACAGTATTTAAAGCAGTTGTTTATTCTACTGTTTTCTTTAAGTAAGGATGTTGTGTAGTGGTCTCTGAATACAAAGGGATGTAGTTGATCGGTGGACTAGAATATATTTTACTGCCTTCTAGCAAAGGAGGGAAAATCCAGCAAATGACTTGGCCAATGTTCAGATCTGAATTTCAACTTGAAATTCAAAATTTACAGTATTGGAGAAATATGAAACTTTAGCCCTCTGAGAAATTTTGCAAGGCATTAAACTAAATTTTTATGTTAGGCCTTTAGTTTTAGTTTTATATCTGTGTTTATATCAATAGTTCTTGTCACTTTCACAGAAATTATGTGAAAGACGATGTGAAAAGTTGTCAGATGTGGCACTGCCAGTCACAGAACCATCTTGCAGGCTTGTTTTAAAGAATGCATAGTATTGGTAAGGATGGAAATTAAAAGCTTTGCATTAGAGGATGCTTAACTGGGCCAAAACCTGATACTTTGTCTGTTTTACTGTAAGAAAAATTCTACTTTTACTGTTGCTGTCATACTAATGCTGGGTAAAACCAAAACAGAAGTGTTTATAAATAAATGATTATGAGGAGAGTCTGTCCTCTGTTCTTTGTCACACAGAATAGAAAGCAGTGAATTGTGTTCATGTTGGATGGGTGCACTTCCGTAGTAGAATAAATAGATTTTAAATTGGACTGTAGTCATGCTGGATTGTAATCTTGAGTAAAAAATCCTTGTATGGAAACTTTTGTACTTCACTTTATGCAAAATAATTCACGCTACATCATATGTGAGTTACCTCAATCGTCAAATCTTCCCCTTGTTTCATGATGTCTCTAACCTGCACTTGTCCAAAGAACTATCTGACCTGAAAACCATTGTCATGCCTGTAATTTGTGAATTCTCATCAAGTTAATTCCCTCCTTGCTAAGTTAGATTCTGATGATGTTTGTGGAATTGAGTGTTGTCCTTAAAAGCAGTGGTTTTTGGCTGGTAGCAGGTGAACCCATCGTCTTGGGCTCAGCCTTGGGGGTGAGGCTGTGCCTCCTCCCTGCTCAAGGCAGCAGAGGAGATGGGTGGAGTTTTGCTCTCAGTCTTTAGAGAAAGCCAGCTAGGTATTTCTGATGTACTTCTGACTTCTTCTCTGCTGAGCCCAAGATGTCTCTTTTTGTGAGCTGGATTACATTTAGTGAAACACAAGTCTGTATTGATGTGGAAGGAAAGCACTTACTGAAGGCAAGCATTGGGTATTCATGTTTACAGAGGTCTGCCTGCATGTTATGTCCAGCACTGTGCAACATATTGCACATTTATTTATTAAGGAAAAATCCTGTAGAGATGACATGAAAACTCAAGTAATAAGCAAATAAAAATCTTAAAGAGATTAGGCTGAAAAAGTCTAGAGCAGCCTTGTTTCTTTACGTGCTTTTGTATTGGCTTCAAGTAATTTGTCTTTAACTGATACATATTCTTCTCAACATATAGCTCACAGGAGCTATATGTTGAGCTGACATTCAGTGGCAAGCCACAAGAAGGCTGAAAAGGCAGCATCATGAATAGTGAACTCTCTCTTGGTTTCCTTGACACCTGCATAGTGCATACTGCCAACTATGATAAATGGAGCAGAAATATAGACACTTACTAAAAAGATGGAGCAGAAGTTAAAGGCTGGAGTGAGAGACATAGAAAGATGTATGCTTGATCTCACTTGGAAAGAGAAACAAATGGGTAGGGGAGCAAGTGAAGTTGAATGACATCTTGAAGACAGGAAAGGACTGAGGCTGAAGTGGCAGGAGGCCAGCAAGAAGAGCAGATGGGAGGTGGGACAAGTTTATTACCAAAGAGGCCATTGGATGGTAACAGTGCACATACTGCTAGAGAAACAGATGAGGTGAGCTGATCATTTTTCTGAATTCTATCTGAACGTGTCTCCTATTCAGATTTCTCATTTCTTGAACTTGGTATAATTTTTGGGAAACTTCCCTGGCAGATGGAAGAAAACTGTGCCATGTGACGCTCAGAAAAGCGATCATCAGAAAGACAGCAGAGCAGGAGGGGGGAGTTGAGCTGTGTTCCAGAATATTTGAACTTGTGATCCAGAATATTTTTGTAAATGGGAAGTATTGTGGTTGTAATTGTAAACTGTTGCCCCTGGAAGAGAAAAGTAACATTAGAGAAGCCTATTTTAATAAAGCTGAATTGGCCAGAACAGTTCTTCCCTTATTGTAGGGATTGGACAAAATGTACCATGTTGTTTGGCTTGATAGTGGCCACTATTGTCTTACAAATCTTGTGTAAATTGACAGATGAGTGAGTCTGACCTGATGCTGGGAAAAAAACCCAACAAACCAGCTGACCTTGTAAAAGCCCCAAAGATCAGGAGAAATGATGTTTTGCCTGCAGGGCTCATTAATTAGTTGAATTTCTCATCTAATCCTTCTGGGTCAGCTGTGTTGCTTAGTCTACTCCAGAAGGGACAGGCTTGTAGAAACCATCATGACAGGTATCTTCAAGATGCAGTACACAGGCATAAACTATGTATGCATTCAGCAAGGTATATGCTACAACTTCTGTCCTTGCATGTTAATGAAGGGGTAGAACTAAGGGGTTGTTTTCATTTAGATAGTTACAGCAAGCCTTTTAGATTATCTGATTTGAGATGAAAATAAACCTTGGACCAGTCTGTGGAAAAATGTTTCCCTTGGTTTCTTTTCTTCTTTACTCAGCTACCATAACACATCTCTCTCCCATTGGTACTAAATGTAGTTCCAACAATGTAGTAGTGTGTGATACTTCACAGTATCTCTCAGTATCTCTGACACTACAGTCTAGAAAAGTGGTTTTAAATACTGACATATTAGGAGCAATTATTTAATTCTGTTCTATGTTTTTTTGTGATCACAGCAAGTGCAAGGACTAAATTTTGCTCTGTGCTGCACCATATGCCCACGCCTTGTATGAAATTTGCTTGTATGCCTGCACAACTGAAGGTGAAAGTGACCTGTCACCTTGACAGAGTTTGAGGGATCTGCACTGCTTTAGGAGGTGTGATTCCAGAACAATGCTAGTTTCATGCCTTGGCAATAAAGCCATTCTTGGTGCTAAAGATAATAAAAGTTGGCTGTTCCCTTACAAGCACTTAGAGGCAGAATGCACTTCAGCCTCTTGGTCCAACTCATGCAAGGGCAACAACCACAGAAGCTTTTGATGCATCAGTAATAGTAAAATTTAAGTCAGTAGGCTGCTTTAAGGAGCTTTGGGTTTCCCTTGAATCTGAGTAAGTGCTCTGCGTTCCTCACTGTCTCTGTGCTTAACTGCCTTGTTTTTTGGCAATAGTAATATCATTTTATGTTAACGTGATGATATTCATGCCTGTAAATCTTCAAAACTGTGTGAGTGAGAAAAAGATAGAGAATCACTATTCATTGCAACCACCTCTAGGGAGAAATTCAGCATTTGTTCAACAGCAAAGAATAAACTTACCTGGAAGTTCAGGACAATTAAAGTATAAGGCAGCAGTTTAAAATTCGGTATGCTATGTAAAAGGTATATTGTGCTTCAGGATATACTAACTGGGACAAAAAGAGGGACACTCTCCCACCTCCCTCTCCATGCCTGCTAGCCCAAATTACATCTGTGTATATAAATAAACATCTGGATAACCCCCTTCACAATGAAGTTTCTTATACTCAACATTGAGGCCTATTTTGTTACCCTGAGTATTTGAGAGCAAGAGACTGCCAAGAAGACAGATACAATGTGTAAGTGTACATATATACATATATATAAAATTTATATATATGTGTGTATATATATCTATAACTCTCATGTAAAGCCAGACTAAAGCCAAAGCGTCTACAGAACCGTGTCGGTGTAATTTTTTTCCTTGCTGTTTAAAGCCCTAGCCTGTATTATAGCTGGCTTAAGTCCTGTCATAACACAAGTTTGATCTGGAGGTTTCAGCTTGTGCAGGTTTTTTCGTGTCATTTCTAACTTTTAAATCAGACGATATTAATTTTGAAGGAATTAGCCGGAAATTTCCTCGTAGTGCAATGAAATGGCATGAGTTAGCCAGCCTAGCTTGCTAAAGGTTTTCTAATGAAAACTAGGGTGATATGAAATTTCCCTGATAAAAGGCTCTCTAGGTTTCATCTGCTGTATTAAATACCAGCCTAAAAGGGACGGCGGGAGACACAAATGGTTGGCTAGATATTATCTACTTTTACATTCCAGGGACACTCCTTTACGCTCCAAACAAAGCCTGAAAATCTGGAGGGTTGGGACTATTTTCTTCCTTGAGGCTGGCAAGCTCCTTAGAAGTCTCGATGCTTTTTCTTGTAATTTATTGTTATTCTCTTAAGCGGCTCCTCTTCGGATGCCATGCGAGGGTGTCAGGCTGTGGCGTGGCCAGGTGTTTGTGTGGCCGCCATCCCCGCAGGGCCGGGGGCGGGCGGGGGGGGGGACACCAGGAGGTGTTGAGTGCTGAATGTTAAGCTCGTTCCTTTGTATGGCTTAGAAATCTCTGTTGTCCGGAATTGTACAGATAAGGCAGACCCATTTGCTTCATTGTCAGGCAATGTAGCTGAATAGAAATGCAAATGTGACATAAGGGGACTGCGCTGGGGAGGCGTTTGCTGTTACCTCCTCTAACAGTGCTCCTGGCTGTTGGAAAATTCCTGCAGAATCCAAAAGGTGTGGGGGGCATGTGTGTATTTTTAATTTTTTTTTTTTCTTTTTAATAATTACCTACAGGTTCTAGGGAAAAGTCTCCTAAAGAAAATGCCTCTCCCTTGTAGATGCTTTTATTTTTATGCAGTGGAACGGCTCGGTTTTAACTCCCTTATCAAGAGCTGCATGCACTGCCCAGACTAAATTGGGAGCATCTCCACACTGTTTGACAAATAGATTTTTTGTAAACTGATTTAGCCTTTTCATTGTTTGCATTTCATTATATAGCAGACTTCATGTCACAAAATCGGTATTCATTCAAAATAGAGAATTTAGAGATAGGACTGTAGCCAGATAAAAAAATATTGCACAGCTCAGGTCTATTAACCATAGAATAATAGCAAGTCAGTGATCCAAGGGGTAGTTCTTCTGCAGGGAAGGGCTAACATAACTGAGGTCAGGAGTCAGACCTCAGGACTTCAAATGTGGCTGTCACCAGATTTACAAGTAAATCTACTGGGAAAACAGGGAAAATGAAGGAACCTTGCAGGATAAGGAGAGAGAAAGGCAGCCCAGCTCTTTCATCTTAAATCTGAGGCTTCTCAGTGGATGAAGAATAAAAGTCTGATTTACTTAAGTGCTTCTCTGTATTCAAAAACTTCAAGTTGCATCTTCCAAAGCATGATTCAAGGATCTAACTCAATCAGGTTTAGCGAATTTATTTAGAAAAATAACATTAAAAGAGAGCAGATTCTTGTTTTTCTGCCAAATTCATTATTGAATAAAAGACTGTTAGCATTCTGAAAATATGTGTACTAAATGCAAACAGTGCTAAAGAATGCAGATATGGCCTTTAATAACACTGGAGAAGTTTATGCTAATACCTTGGGAGCAGATAATCTGAAGTTGGAGTAAACGGGTCAGTAGGAAGACTGAGTTGCAACTTTTCCTTTTGATATTTTATTTCTGAAAGCCTTTCCAATTTTTTAAGCCTATTGTTTCCTTGACAATATTAGAGAAATTCTTATCTGTCTCTTAACAGTCACACTGTAATGGTTGCATGCAGAAATTGCTTTAGATTTTCTTGCTATACCAGCTCCCTGGCATTATCCTCCTGCTTATAAACTGCAGCTGCTTTAGTCCTGGAAGGGTTCAAGGCAGGTAACAGCAAGGGTGTTCCCCAGGAAATCAGTATTTCATTGGGTGGTATTATTTGAACTCAGGCTCAGATAAGTTGTAACCATATTACTCTGGGTTACCTGGTCAGTAAAGATCCTGCATTATGGCGCTAGTATTAGATCTGTTTCCTAGATGCACACAAATGGATGTACTTCCAGGAATTAGGAATCTGTTATGCAGTGTTAAAGCGTTGTAGGTGATCAGGAACCTGTTTTCTGCACTGCTAAAGTGTTGAGTGGGGAGTGCAGTGCTGCTCGAGTCAACATGCATTTGTTTGAGAAAAGAATGTAAAATCTGGCTGTCACCTGGAAGCTTTGTAAGCTTGGAGGACAGAATTAATAAAGTGGCTTCTGACTAGAATGAAAGATGGAGGCATTCACTTCTCTATATGTTGGTTCAGCTTACTTTCTTGCCACCTATTTTGTGCGTGTGAAGATACATAGGTAACCAAGAGGCTACAATATATTACATTTACATGTGTTTTTTGTAGGTATAGGCACACACAGAGACACACACATCTGCAGTAATTGAACCAAATTGTTTGTGATACAAGTGTCAGAAGTGCACTAAGTCTAAAGGCTGTATTTTCTAGATCAATTCACACCTTGAGTGACTGCTTTAGCAACAAAATATTGACTGGATCTGCTTAAAAGTCATACTGCTATTTTATAGCTTTATTCAGCATAATCAGAATCAAATAGTTATAATTCTTACTTCTCCTTTTTTATCTGTGAAAGACAGAAATTTATGTTGTAGGCAAGTTAAACTCGATTTCTGGAAATACAACACTGAAATGGGGGCAGAGCTGGTGGGAGGCAAAAACAGCCTAATATGAAAACTGAAGTTTGCATGTTTCTTAAAAAATAAGATAAAAATTCAAATTTACAAGTCAATGAATTAAGCAGAAAGAGCATGTGCATAGTGTTTACACCTTAACTATTATATGTGGAGCTAAATCTATTGATTTGAGATTGAATAATTGAACAGGGCTAACTGTCTGGTCAATAGAAGTGAAGCTGCTATAGGACAGAAACAGTTGATAATAGAAGGCTTCAGCTGCAGAAGGATGTCATTATGATTATATGCTGTCATTTGATCATACTTACTAATAGAGCCAGAAAAAATGTTTTCATTGTAATAATGTAATGTAACACAGGTATTTTTGTTAAAGTGTGTCTCTTCTGCATTGTATTAATGATGTTAATACTCCCTTAAACGTTAGTGTACAAGTCTATTGGAGGTAGCAGGGTTGCTGCACTTGTGTTGGTGTGCACTGGCTTCTTGATGGGTGTTCTAAACTCTCTACCCACCAGCAAGGGGAAAGGAATACAGCAGTGGTCAGCAGCATCTCAGTGCACCCTGACACATCAGGCCTTGGACTTTCGGGGGGCTGGAGCTGAAGGAGCTGGGAAAAAAGCAATTGGTGGTGAATTCCACTTTTCTTTCAAACTCCTGGAATCACACAGTTACCATCTGGGAGTTGTATATCCATGATAACCATTCTTTTAAGTATCTTCACTGTAATGGTCGGGAGAAGTACAAGGACTTCTTGATGTCTTCCTGTGCACACAAGTGTGTGTCCAAGAAATCATGTAACCTCTAAACATGCCTCGAAATCATACCCCTAAACAAAGTTTGCATTATTGAGAACTCAGTCAGCTGATACAGGCATTTAAAAAGGCACGTATTCCGAAACAAAAATCAGAATTATATTACTACAGGGACAGAGTTCAGTGGCCTTCATGGAAGCCTCTACGTATTTTAGATCTGTGTGTCTAGAGATAAGGTAGCTATTACTTTATGGGGAGGAAGGATTTGTTTACTCTTGAGCATCTGAACTCAGCCTTTGTTACCAGTGGTTTCAGAGCTGTTAATTTCCCATGGTGAAAGCTCTTTTCACCAGCACAATCAGGTTATCCTGAGCTGAGGACGTTTCACCAGTCTCATTTGTCTCCAGTATTAATTCTGTGCCAAATTCTTGCTTCCTAGGTCAGTGAAATGTTAGAAGATAGAGAATCTCACCTCGGTCTTTGAGAGAACAGTTATAGGCTGCTTTATTATACTGAATTGTTCCTTAATAGTTATGGATAACAGGGCAACCATGTAGAAAGTCCCTACTTGACAAACAGATTGGGGGTTTGTGATTTTCAGTAGTTAAAATAGATGCTTTCCTGAGGTTGGTATTTATTGTAGCTAAACTCTGTTTAATTTAGTGTTCCTTGCACCTTTAAACAGTGCAACCCCTTTAATCTGTTGTTTTAAAAAGCATGCATTAGATGTCAGACAACATAAAGACAGCATGTACAGATAACCCTGATGTAAGTGATAGTTCCAGTCATCTAGTGTATGGATAAAAGATTTCCAAGGCTATGTTACTTGGCAGTTCAACATGATCTAGCTGTTTGTTAATCAGAGAACACGAGAAGAACAAAGGATGGAGAACAAAAATGTTGGAAAAAAAAGTATAGCTAGAAGATGTACAGTGGGACAAGTAACACAGGGGTAGGATTGGATAAAGCAGTCATGGAAACAATGAGCCATAAGAGGGCAAAATTTGTTTCACTTTGTTTCTTGTGACTTGAGTTTGTTGGCAAAGGGATAACATTTTGTATTCAGGCAGAGAGCATGTTCTGTAAATCTCTTCAGTTACCCGTTCCCTGGGTGTCGCAATAGATTAAGTCGCTGTGTGATGATATGACACCGCCATCACTCGTCTTCCTGGGATATTGCTGGAGGCAACAACAAACCTGTGTCTTTGGCACATGTGAAGGAATTTAGTGCTTGAGGGGTTAAATTACACAGGCTCCCCTGTGGATCAGCTTATGCTTGGACAGTAATAATAGCAATAACATTAATAATAAAAATGCCAGAGCGAAGGGAGTGGAGGGGGGAGCAGGGGAGAAAAAGGCAGAAGAGTGATGGAAGATGGGCTGGGAGGGCCAGGGCTGGGGGAAGGCGGGCTGGAGGATGCATTTTGTACAGCAGGTGTCCCGGCTCCACGTCGGATGCCGTAGGAGCCTCTGCGCCACGGACGTGCACAAATAGACGGCACAGAAGCTTTGAGGGTGGTTGGTGGCTCTGTGCGTGTCTGCGCTCTCGCTTCAAGCCATGCTATCCTGGGGCAGTGTAACAAGCAATTCATGTCAGCTCACAGTAAAGATTATTGGTGTTTTCACTGGGGAAATATTTACGCTCCATCTTTTTCTTCTTCTATTTTTAGCGCTTTGAGCTTGCAGTCAGGTAGAAGGGCAGGTGGGGGAGTGGGAAGAGATCCATTGAGGGACACGTCTCATCCCTCAATTAGATGGAGCTAAACCCCTAATCTTGCTTAGGAATAGCTGCTGATGCTAAGTTTTCTCCTTTCCCTTCTGGTTTAGTGGGATATTACATTTCACTGCAGTATAGGTGATAGAATGGAATGTCAACTGGGATGTTTTGATTCTAACAGAAAGCGTAAATGCATTTTAAGGAAGGTTCTTTTACATAGGTGAGGTCTCCAAAAAAACCACAACCCCACCAAAAGGTAATGTAAGTGAAGATTAAAGTGTTGGGGTTTTAGGTTTGGAGGGTTTTTTTAAATTCCTGGGTAGAAAAGCCATCACAGTAAAAGACAGCAATTTATTGCATTACTGGGGGAAAAAAAAACAACAAAGCAAAACAAACCAAAAAACAACAAAAAGAGAAATTTGAATTTGTTCTCTTTCAGATTTGTTGTTTATCATAATAATCCTTCTAGTGAAAGGGGCTAATTTACTCTTTCTATAGGAATATTTTAAGTGTGATTATCATAATATCACAGCTGCTGAAAAGGTCTAAAATAGGGCATTGACCTTGAACGTGTTCCTGCGTTTAGTATGTGGTGCTTAACATTCAAGAAACAATACAACTGCAACTCATTTATTAATGTATAATCTCAAAATGTTAACTCTTGCTCTGTAAATACATGCCACAAGGATTGTAGAAAGCTTGCAGTATCCCATGAAGTACATGTGGTATTTTATCAGTGTAAATATGTATAAGATTTTCAAGATTTCTGCTGGGAATACTCCATAACTAAAGTAAGTTTTCCCTTTGGTACTGCACTAGTTTATGATTTAATTTTTACTGACATTCCACCAGTCATATTATTAGCTTCACAAAATGAAAGTGAAATAATCCTGTATTAATTAAACAGAGCAACTGAATTCCCTCAGTCATCTTATCCTTGGCTGTCTGAGACAGTAATGCACTTCAGTTTCTCTGAAGAAACTTACACTAAAAAAAGAGCTTGGGGTAATAGTGAGATATCCATATTGAAGTGTGTGCCTGAATTATCTTTAGGGAGGAGACCTTTTTTGGTGGGTGACAGGCAATGTGTGTGCGGCTCCCTTTTTCTGTTTTTTTCTTTTTTTCTTTTTTTCCTTTCTTTCATTTTGTCAGAGGCTTTGGAAGAGGTGTTTCGTCAAGAGAATAATATTCATTTATAGCAGTGTGAACAGATTCTATTCTGTACCAGTGAAAGCAGTCATTTAAATACCTATACCCATGCCCTTGAAAATAAAACAAGGAGAAAATATGGAGTATTTATTTGAGACCAGATAAATTGAATGTAGTTCAGTAATGTGGTAAGGCAATTGCTGTTATTTCACAGAGACATTTTTTATATGCTGGAACTAAGTGTAGCAGCAAAAGCTAAAAGCCTTGCTCCGTGTATTTGTGAACACACTGTGGAAAAGTTCTAAGGAGCATCAGAGATTGTGTTGTGTGAGCTTTTTTCCTAAGATCAAAACAAAGAGTAATTAATGGTAAATACAGACTGAAGTAGCAGCTGGCTTTTAAGTAATAACTTGATAGCACTTGTCCATCTATGAACAAGCAGGTGAGCAGAATTTGGAACTTTTGAGGCGTTGGGTGCACCGAGTGCTTTCCAGTGAGAAGCACAAAAGAGGAGCAGACAGTGGCAATACTGTTCTAATGTTAATCTCACTGTAGCATAGAGTGAGATCACATCTGAGTTATGTTTCTTTAATGAGTGATTGTGAATAAAGAGAAGATCACGTATTTGGTGACACTTCAGTATTTATTTCAAACTCTTAACAATACGGTATTTTCCAACTGGACTTTGAATAAGGTTCCACGGTGTATTGTGAATTATCTGAAGTTAACAGTATGCTTGTTCCCAAATAAATCCTCAGCAGCTACCAGACTTTCATATTCTTGCTGCTTCCCTGCTGGCTCGAGCTTGCTGCTTTTGGTAAATACACATTTGACACAATGCACTGTGAGGCTTCTGTGAAGTGCCACTGAAGCTTACTTCAGTTGCCTTGAGGTGGCTGTGCTTTAAGAATCTGGCTCTTCTGATGCCTTGGAATGTCTGTAGTATTTAGATGTGAAGATGCTTAAAGATGTACTGTTTGGCACACAGGAAAAATCAGATGCACAGAGACATGGAAATGTAGGTGCTGCTCAGCAACACCCCTTGACTGGTACAGTCACTCCTTATGTTTTTTTCCTTCCCCTCTCTTGATTCCATTACCACTGTTTTGTATAGACTCCTTGTGGTAAGATTTTGCACTGTACATTTTGATAAGTTATTGCAGATGTGTGTTTGCATGTATGTTCTTATTGTGTATTCCCTGATAAAATTCAGTAAACTGATACCCAGATTGCTTCCCCCCCCCACTACTGCTTTTATTTATTTCTGCAGAAGAGCTTAAAATGAAGCTACAGTTAGCCCTAGTTTATTTGTTACTGTAATCTTTCTTATCTTTTTTGTTTGTTTGTTTTTTCACTTTCCCCAAACTGATCTGTAACTGTGAAACCCAAGTTCAAGAATGTAGTTGGAATTCCAGGCCCCAGTCTGGTGGAGGTGACACTTTCAGTCCCTGGGGGAAGAAGCCAACTGCTTTGTTTATCAACATGCAAAGTACAGCACAGTATTTCTGGTTCTCCAAGAGGCAGCACTGGCAGGGCAGAGAGCTGCTTGCTTGGATGAAAGATGCTTGATAGAAAACTAGTGATGGCTCACAGGGGGAGAGGAAAAATGCATTATTTGGGGGTGTAGAGGAGGGTGGGGAACAACAAGCTCACAAGGTAGTGGAAATGATGGGAATGTGGAAATGAGGGCTTACAGGAAGGCAGACCGTCACAGCAAGAGAGACCAGTGTGTTTCAGCCCCTGAATATAAAATCTTAGGAGATAATGAGCAAAAGTAGGAATGAAGCTAACCTGTGCTTTGGTAAGTTTCAAAATGGATTAGCTGTCAGATTTTCAGAAGGGTGTATTCCAAGGAATGTAATACAGAAAAGTGACCATATCAAATCACACGTGTACAGAGATTCATTTATGGCTGGTTTTTACATAAGAAAAAGACATACACATGCAAAGATCTGAAAGCATTTTGGAATAAAAAAATTGAAAAATAGCCATTTTGGGTATAAATCTATAAACAGACATACTCTAACATACTTATAAATCTATACACAGAGATACTCAGTACAAAAATATATATTTGTATTTCCATGTTTTGCCCATGTAAATCACTTTGTAGGACTTGTATTTTGAGTTTGTATAGTCATACAGATAACTATAAATAAAGACATAATTTTCAAGTTCTGATTTGATTCCAAAATCTACATTTATCAAATTGTTACTTAAAGAGGATATTCTAACAGAGTAACATGATTTAATGCCTCCTGGTTTGAAATTTGGTAAAAACTGTTTTTTTTTTATTTTGTCCCTGATGTTTCTACAGAGTACTTAAATTTTACTCTACATTTCAGAGCTTTTTAATTCACTGGCTCACAAGCAAATTTACATCTTAATTACAGAGTTCACATTTAACAATATAGACAGCATAATGCTACTGGTAATTAAGCTTTTACTACCTGCTTTTATACAGTAGTCTGAGCTGCAGTTTTGCTGTGTGAGTTCTGATTCCTAAATTTGCAAGTATTTTATACCAGGTTGGTAGGAAGCAGGCCCAGTCTTCACATAAGGTTAAATACAGAATGCTGGAATCCCTTTGCTGTAAACATACACAAACATATCTATTGAACCTATATATGTTGGAATTTGGTTCTGTTGCTGTATTTTTTGTTTGGTAAAATGCTGTGAAGAAATCTGGAGAGGGCATTTCTGTGTCCATTTGTGAATGGTATTACTGCATTCTGAGGGTTCGCACTGATTTGTTTTGATCTAAAAGACTGCCATTTGCATCATGTTAGGGCTCCAGTCACAAAAGATTTTGTAAGAGTTGAGCTGCATTCTAAGAAATTATTGTCTTTCCTGTGTC